>CM028759.1:29019035-29291330 GCA_016801395.1 Leptodermis oblonga
ACTTTAGTCATTCTATACTGAAAGTTTACCTTTATTTCGTCTGTTTTAGAGAAAGTTAAGTAAGATGCACTATTTTTAAATTGAATTAGCTAAAAGAGACATGTTTTAGGTCCCTAAAAGTTATTGTAAATTATAATTTTGTACTTAAAGTATCATATTTTTCAGTTTAGTCCTTATAAACTTATAGGTACCTGCTTTAGGTATATTTTTATTAAATTCAATTTAGATGCACTATTTATAAGTTGATTTAAAAAGACATGAGACGACTATTACATTTATAAGGTTCCTGCAAATTGTAATCTTAGTACTTAAAGTATCATTTTCTTTTAATTTTGTCCTTATAAACTAATAGCTTAAATTTTTTGGTATATTTTCATGAAATTCAGTTGAGATGTATTGTCTCTATGTTGAATTAACTTAAAGAGCATAAGAAGACAATTATGTCCCTAAAATTTATTATAAATTGCACTTTTATGCCTAAAGTATCAATATCTTTCAATTTAGTCATTATAAACTAAAAGTTATATTTTGTTGGGGATATATTTTAATGAAATTTAGTTAGGATGCATAGTTGCTAAGCCGAATCAACTTAATATGACACAAACAAACTATTTGGTGCCTAAAACATCATATAAATTATAATTTAGTACTTAAAGTATTATTTTCTTTCAATTTAGCCCTTATAAACTAATACTTTACTTTTTTTGTTATATTTTCATGAATTTCAGTTGAAATACATTGCTTGTTAGCTGAATTAACTTAAAGAGACATAAAAGACTGTTACATTCCCAAAGTTTCCTCTAAATTGCAATTTTGTACTTTAAATTATCATTTACTTTCACTTTAGTCATTCAAAACTGAAAGTTTACCTTTTCTTTGGTATATTTTAGTGAAAGTTAATTGAGATGCACTGTTTTGAAATTGAATTAGCTCAATGAGACATAAAAACATGGTTAGGTCCCTAAAATTTCTTGTAAATTATCATTTAGTACTTAAAGTATCATATTTTCAGTTTAATCCTTATAAACTTATAGTTTACCTCTATTTAGGAATATTTTTATTAAATCCAGTTGATATGCACTATTTTTCAGTTGAATTAATGAAAGAGACATAAAAACATGTTTAGGTCCCTAATATTTATTGTAAATTATAATTTAGTACTTTAAGTATCATATTTTCAATTTAATCCTTATAAATTGATAGTTTACCTCTATTTAGGTATATTTTTATCAAATTCAGTTGATATGCACTATTTGTAAGTTGTTGACTTATCGAGACATAAGGATACTATTTCTATTATGCCCATAAGGTTCTTTTAAATTGTTATTTAGTAGTTAAAGTATCATTTTCTTTCAATTTAGTCCTTATAAACTAATAGTAAATTTTTTTTTTTGGGGGTATATTTCATGAAATTCAGTTGAGATGCATTGTTTCTAAGTTGAATTAACTTAAAGAGCCATAAGAAGACAAATACACTCATAAAATTGATTATAAATTGCAATTAGTATTAAAGTATTAGTTTATTTCAATTTTGTCATTATAAACTAAAAGCTGCATTTTTTTGCGGTATATTTTAGTGAAATTTAGTTGGGATACATTGTTTCAAAGCCAAATTAGCTTAATATGACACAAAAAGACTATTAGGTACCTAAAACTTCTTATAAATTGTAATTTAGTACTTAAAATATTGTTTTTTTCAATTCAGTCTTTATAAACTAATACTTTATTTTTTTTTGTTATGCTTTTCAGAAATTCAATTGAGATACATTTTCTTTAGTTTTTTACATATTTGTCCAAAAATAATTTTTCTATATAATACAATAAATAAAACATTAATTATTTTTAATATTATGATAATTATTATTTATTTCTTTCCATTTAAAACTTACCCAATTACCCTATCACCGAAATTCCTACACCACGTCCTACACCCCATAAATGGACAAATGTGCATTTTTGCCACTAACATTCTTCTCAAGGTCTAATTTTGCCACTAATGTTTTTTAGGTCCAAAAATGCCATTGACGTTCTTAAAAGGGTCCAACTTTGTCCCTGTCCCAAATTTTGGGGCAATTTTATAATAAAACAACAGTAAATGGGCACTTTTGCAATTCAAAAAAAATCCAATTTCCACTGTTCATCTTCTCCTTTGGTAAACTCTTATTTATTGGATGCTCTTTTCTTTTGATAGATTTGTTGTTAAAAAATTGGTATTTTATTTTTCCTCTTTTATTCCATGGTAGCTGCTCTAATAAGAGCTCTACAGAATCTTTTATGAAAAAATCCCTTTAAATTTGTTGCTCTATGCATCTTCTTATATGACTTCAATTTGCTGCTTAGCACAAGCTCTTAGGAAGGTGACAAATCTTTCCAACAGTAAGGGCAAGCCTATGAATTTTCTATACAGAAGTTATAGATGTGCCTATTTGACTCAAAAGAGTTATTGGGTAAACTATCATGTAAAGTACTACTTTTCTTTTTTTATAGCATTATAGTGGCTGTATGTATTTTAACCAATATCTAGTTCCGAATTGGATGTTTTAGAGTGGATTTTGTGCTTAAATACTCTGGGTTAACTGTATTTTTGTAAAATTGTTATTGGTCTAAATCTAAGTCCAAGGACATCATCTTTGCAGTATCACAACTTGGTTTTATGTGAAAGGTTCAATGGAAGAATCCATGAAAGATGGCTTGCTAATTTGCTGATAATAGTAGTTGATAGTTCTTTGTTGTTGGGCAGTATCAAGGGGCATGTTGTGGTAAATTTTCCTAGTAAATATGGTGCTAAGATTTAGTGAAAAAAACAGATGGTGGATTCTTAGTTTTCAAATATCCTTCAAATTTTCTACTTGTATTATTTCTTTGTGACACAAACTTTTTCAAACTATGTAGTATGAGATTGTTATGTGATTTGATAATATAAGAGGGTTTTGAGAAAGTTATTATAAGTTGCATCTATAAACTATAAAGAAAAGTTTGACTATATGTTTATTCTTATGTAATTATAGTGTGCATTTTGTCTTGGAAATGAATTTATTTTTTTGCATGTACTAAACTTAGTCTATCTTTAGTATTTGGTTCTAGAATGTTATCATTTTATGTTTTAGTTAGCTTACCTATCTACTTTTCACTTGTCCTCGAATTTGTACATACAAGAATTCTCAATGTGACTCACAATTCACAAGACCATTTTGAAAACTTGCTGATCAACTAACTTTTTTTCCCCAGTTAGAGGCTGTTTTTATGCTGCTGATTGCTGAGAAGCTAGCTGCAAAGGGTACTTGCTTTGAGAGAAAGAGGAAATATAGAGCATTACTAGCTTTAAAGAAGTTTAAAGGCTAAAGACGACTAAATCAAAGTTAATGACTGCCTAATTGATGTTTACATGTGAGCATTGCTTTTATGGTTCCTCTTGTTATTTAGGTCATTCTTGAATATTGGTACAGTAGTGTTTGGGCCTTGTTTCTAAGTTTAAAACGTATTGTGTGAAGAGTGATTTATATAGTTAATATAAGTCACATTGTATTGTTTCATTTATTGAGTTTAGAGTATAATGAGGTTTTTGGTATTGTTTTATGAATAATAAATGAAAATAAGCAAATGTTTATTTGATTTTGAATCTAGTCCATCAACACTTAGTGACCAATTATTTGTCACCAAAATTAACAACAATGACCAAGATTTGTTAGTGGTGACCAGAATTTCAGTTACCAACTGAAAATACTCTATTCTTACGTTACTTAGGTGACGAAATTATGGTCATTAATGTTGTAGCTACATTTGATGACTACACTTTTTTGGTCACCAAAGTACCCCTCAAGAACACGTGGACTGACCCCCTTAGTGACTAGAAATTTGGTCACCAAAATAGACTAATTAGTGACCAATCTGGTCACCAAAACTTATGCACTTAGTCACCTTTGGTGACCAGACTTTATATTTGCTGACCAAATTGGTGACCATAACGTTAGTCACCAATCACCTCTGTGACCAAACTTTTAGTCACCAAAAGTGGTCACCGAATGTGCAGCAGAATTGGTGACCAAATTCAGAATTTTGGTGACTAGAATGGTGACCACTATTCTGGTCACTAATTTTGTGACTAAAATGATTTTGGTCACCGATTTACACACTTTGGTGACCAAGCTCAAACTGGCATCACCAATACCTTTAGTGACGGGGCAACGGTGACCACGATGTTTTGGTCACTAGAGAGATTTGGTGACCAATTTTTGGCCTTTGGTGACCAAATTTCATCTGTCACCAAAGGCCATTTTTCTTGTAGTGAACTAAATGACTGGATAGATAATGTTCGGTAACATTTCGGGATTTACCACAATGTTCAATGTTAATGTTGTCAGTGTCGGCATGGGAAGCGGTTCACAATGTACCTGTACCATTTTACCATGTACAGTGTCCAAGTTCAGGTAAAGTATAATCAATAATGTTTCCGAAGGGTCATATAGATCATTTGGTATAACTTGCTGGTTATACTCTTTCTATCCCTTACATGTTCCCCCTTTGTGTGCTTAGAAAATATGTGTTAAGTGTCGGTAAATGTTTACTTGGTAATGTTTTTAATAGTGCGACTTCACTGAACTTATGGAAGCTCACCCCTTAGACGTTTTGCATGTAAAGTACGACGTTATGAAAAGCTTCGGGATTATAGGATGAAGCTTCAGGTTAGGTAATTAAGGCGAGAATGTTGTAATAGTTATAGAACTACACTTGTATATTTTGTATTAGTGAAATAAAAGATATCTTATTCTAGCCTAGTGTTTAAATATTTTATAATCATTTAGTGCTCTGCGTATCGTGAATGAGTCCTGGTGTGAATCAGGCAGGCATCTCGGTAGCGACTCCCACCCAAACAAGGAGGTCGGGGCTGGGGGTGTTACACTATCCAACAACTTACACATCGAGTTTATACTACTATAGAAAGGGCCATTGGAGGCGCCCATTTAGAGGCGGGTTTCCAAAAACCCGCCGATAATAAGGGCATTGGAAATCCGCCTCCAAATGTGATGAAAATTTTTGTCTATACTATTGGAGGTGGGTTTTCCCGGCACCCGCCTCCAACTATTGGAGGCGGGTGCCGGGAAAACCCGCCTCCAATAGTCTACTGGATTATTATAGGAAAACCCGCCTCCAGTATTGTACACTATTGGAGGCGGGTGCCGGGAAAACCCGCCTCTAATAATCCAGTAGACTATTGGAGGCGAGTTTTCCCGGCACCCGTCTTCAATAGTGTACATTATTGGAGGCAGGTGCCGGGAAAACCCGCCTCCAATAGTCTACTGGATTATTGAAGGCGGGTTTTCCAAACTTTTATAATAAGCAAATAAATGAAAATTTGAAAGTTTAAAAAAAATTTTGAAAATTTGTCGAGGTTCGAGCTAGGGTCATAATTAGTAGGTACTTAAAACCAAAAGTTTTAAAATGAAATATTTTAATATTCACTTTCAATTTTAACTTTAAATATACGAGTATATGTAGCCTGGTGGTAAATTTAGTGTGCAAGAGTTAAGTGCTTCTGTAGGCGTGAGTTCAATTCCTATTGGAGCCATAAATTGAAGCAAGAAAAGTTAGATTTTGCACTTTGCACCCGCCTCGAAAAGTCCAAAACTCCTAATTTTTGAGGGGGGTTTTTAGAGGTGGGTGCTATGGGCACCCCCCCTCCAAATACTCCCATTGGAGGCGGGTGCCCATATTGGAGGCGGGTGCCGGGTCACAAAACCCGCCTCCAATAGGTAATTTTGGGGTAGTGTTAGGCTTCGTTTGAGAACCAAAATTCAGCACTTAAAATGAATGATTAAGAGTTTATTAGCATTAAGTGTGCTTGATAACGGTTAGTCGTAAGTCTTAATAAATTAAGTGGTTCTGAAGTTAAGCGCTTAATCGATTAAGTGCGTTTGTCAACGAAAATTCTAGTAACTTAATTAAATAAGTGGGTCTGAAAAACACGTATAATTCTAGTGTAACAAATAAGTGATGAACGAATCACTTATGACTGAATCTGAATCCAAAAAAATATTTTTTTCTCTTTAAATTTTCTCATTTTTTGTATCATCATTTCTTTTTTTATGTTTTTAATACTTTTAAATTTGATCAATTCAAAAAAAAAAAAAAAAAAATTTTGTAACTATAAAAAATTAAAAAATAAATGACATCTATTTTTATAATTTTATTAAAAATATATATAAATTTAATGTTAAAAATAAAATTTTTTTATATTTAATAATTTAATAAGATTCAGATTTCAGTTTTCAGATTCAAACTTCAGTCTTCATATTTCAGACTTCAGTCTTAATTTTAGATCTTAAATTTTAGATTTTATCAAACAACGTCATCTAATGAATTTAGATTTCAAATTTCAGATTTCATAATTCAGACTTAAATTTTCAGACGTAAATTTTATCAAACGAAGCCTTAGTTTCAAAATGATCATGTGTATGTTATAAAAATACGTATAAATTTTAAACTGATATACTGCCTATTGAGTTTAACCTCTAATGTATTGAGCTTTAGTCTAAACCATCAAAACATCAGATGCCCTAAAATCAATTTTGAATTTTCTTTTTTCTTTTTTTTTTTGTGTGGAGAACAGCCGATTAAGTGGCTGGGGTATGGGGGCTGTTTATTAATTTGGCGGCATAAATACTGGAAATAAAGAAGTGTCAAGGAGGACGTAATAAACCTTACCTTAGTGTTACAAATATGCAAATACAAATGATGAAAAAGTTTGAGAAATACATAAAGAAAAATTATAACCTAAGATATGGAAAACTACGCACATTCAAGATAACCATAGCCCGAAGTCCCAATGGCATGGAGGTGGTGGTGAATATTCTCGACTCCTGTGTATCACTCAAATTCTTTTTATTTTAAGAAAAAGTGGATGTCATTTCCTGAATCGTTCAAATAGAATCTCAAAACAGGATCTTATATATATTAGGTAGTATTGCATGCACTATATGGATCTTAATTAATAATAAGTGACTAATATGACCTTACTTGCTTGTGCAGATTTGTCTTATAGCTGATGCCGTTCAATGCGGTCATCATTGAGCTCCGAGTGCTGCAGTCATGTCTGAATTAATTAAGGGGCATGATATTTGCAGCGACGGTTTCGATATTTGCAGCGACATTTTTTTGTAAAAAGATCGAAATGCCCTTGGGGAAAAAAAAATTAAAATTTTCCTATTCCACCCGGGAGGGCTGCTGGAATATTTTAAAAAAAAAAAAAAAAACCTTAAATCATCGCTGGTCGCCGGCGATGGTTTTGTGTAAAACCATCGCCGGGCGCCGGCGGTGGTTTTGGATACAACCATAAACCATCGCCGGGCGATGGTTTTATCCAAAACCACCGCCGCCGCCCGGCGATGGTTTATGGTTGTATCCAAAACCATCGCCGGCGCCCGTCGATGGTTTTACACAAAACCATCGCCGGAAACCACCGCCGCCGCCCGACGATGGTTTATGGTTGTATCCAAAACCATCGCCGGCGACCGGCGATGGTACACCCCCCCTTAAAAGTTCACATTTTTTATATTTGCAGTAACCACCGGGCGGATCTTTGCCAATCCGGTAAAAAATTCACATTTTCGACAAAAATACTAAAAAATTCAGAAATAATACAACTAAAATAATCAAACCAACTATCTAAAACAATACCGCAAAACATTTTAACTTTCGCCACTAACATTTTTCCGATCCGAGTCGTCTCGATTTTTATCCGATTTTGTGATTCCACCCGGGGAAAAAAAATTATAAAAAAATTTAAATTTCCCTATTCAGCCCGTGAGGGCTGTTGGAAAATAATATAAAAAAAAAATGTAAAGTTAAAGTGCAGCCCTCACGGGCTGCACCTTTTTAAAAAAAAAAAAGAAAAAAAAAAGACCAAACATTCGTCTATAAAAATGAAGGGCTGCAGCAAAGGATTTGCAGTTCAAACAATCTGTATTCATAATTGTTGCAAAGCAGAGCCGGGTGAAATTACAAAATCAGATAAATATCGAGACGATTGGGATCGGAAAAAGGTTAGTGGCTAAAGTTTAAATGTTTTGAGGTATTGTTTTAAGTAGTTTTATTAATTATTTTAGTTGTATTATGTCCGAATTTATTAGTAGTTTTGTCAAAATTGTGAAATTTTTTACCGGAATGGGGAAGATATGCCCGGTGATTACTGCAAATAAGAAAGTGGGGGGGGGGGGGGGGGGGGGGGAAGGAGGGGCCGAACTGTCGCCGGAAACCTGCGACATTTTTTCCGGGAAATACCGCATGCACCCGAAAAGGGCGCTATTTGTCCAGAATATCGCCGGATTCCGGCGATATTCTGGACGGAAAATCCGGCGACATTTTCCGTCAAGAATATCGCAGGAATCCGGCGACATTTTCCACGAAAAATAGCGCCTGATTCTGGCGATATTTTACGTGGAAAATATCGCCGGACTCCGGCGATATTCTCCGTGGAAAATGTCGCCGGAATTCGGCGATATTCTTGACGGAGGGGGGGGGGGGGGGTTTCCGGCGATAGCCGGGGGATTTTCGGCAACAAATTGTTTTATGTTTAGTTGTGTTATTTTGTTTGTTATATGTTCTCAAATAAATTTCGTATTGATAAATCCGTGTTCATATTATTGCAGATGGCAGAAGTAATTAAGAAATTGAAAATGAAATTCAGCAAAAGCAAGAAAGATGATAATGTGCATTTGGTGCAGAGAGGCACTGAGGCGAGACATTCATCCGCTGGGGAAGGAGGTGGCCGAATGCCGCCAACTGCATCCGAGCGGCAGAGAAGGGTGGCAGGAAGAGCGCACGGGTCTGCGCGGTTTTCTTTTGCGGCGCGGGCAAGTTACGTGGAATACAGCGATACACCTTTTGCCCCGCCGTACATTGGAAATCCGGAGGAGGATGAAGCTAGGGAAAATGCGGAAAGATTGGAGCGGGACATGTCTCAGTCTCAGTCGCAGGGGTACGTGGAAGGGTATTCTGGGCGGATGGAGGATGATAACGATGGGGAAAATGTCGGGTCCCAACGAAGGAGCGACAAAGGGAAAGAAATAATGGTCTGCTCGCGTAGCCCAGTGTCAGGTGCTGGGTCCGGTTCAAGTTGCAGGAGGGATGCCGGGTGGATGGATTACCGGCCCCTAGATAGTCCGATTGACGGTGGACCTGAAGAGCCCGAGCTGTTACGGAGTTTTAAGGGCCATATTGCATACTACGTATGGCATTGACATGTATCGTATTGTGCTGTATTACATATTTCGTGATATAATTGTTATTTAGTTTGGCTTCATGATTGTTACGTTTGTGGCCAAAAAGTATGAATTAACATACTAAACGGCGCAGGAACGTGGTGTACTGGTGTGCCATAATGGGCACGAGCGACTGCAAAGGTGGAATTTAACCGATGGGGAAGTAAAAAGCATAGTGGAACAGTCCGGGTTATCTCATTTGGTATGGAGCATGCATCCAGAGTTAGACTCTGCTCTACTTAGCGCCTTCGTTGAGAGATGGCATCCGGAAACAAATTCATTCCACATGCCATTCGGAGAGATGAGTATCACTCTCCACGACGTGTACCACATACTACGGGTTCCGATTGGTGGACAGGCAATCGGGTGGAAGATCAAACCGGCCAATTTGAAAGATATGCTCTTAGAAGTGTTGGGGATTGAGCAAGACGAGCTCGGGGATAAAGATTTTTCAAGCGTTAAAATGTCCCGCGTTAAGAGCACTGTGGTAGCAGAAAGTTAGAGGCCGCAAATGTTGCCGCAGGGTATTTGTTGTGGTTGGTAGGAAACACCTTGTTTGTGGACAAGAAAAAGACCCACGTTGCTGGGCATTTCCTGCCTTACATCCGCGATGCAGAATGCGCAGCAGGACTTCCGTGGGGTGCAGCGTGTCTGGCCAACCTATACCGCAATCTTGGAAGGGCCTCCAGGGATGACGCAGCCCAGTTAGGCGGTTGTCTGACCTTATTGCAGGTTCGAAAGACTCGTTCATAAACTATTTCAATACTTTATACGGTTACAGTATCAATTAAAAATTTATTTTCCATTTCTGTTAATAGAGCTGGATATACGAGTACTTTCCCGCGTTTAGTCCTCCCCAGCTCAGTTCATGGGATGACAGGTACCCTGCTGCAATGAAGTGGAAGATCAGAACCGGAAGAAAGCGGGATCCTGTGGCAGATTTGCTGACATACAGGCACACACTAGACGGGATGAAATCTGGACAGGTAATATTTGTATGTCATGTAAACTTCGTAATTTTTATTACTGTAACAGACGACGTATTGCGAACATCCACTTACTGGGTTTCACCTAAACTAGGTCAATTTGCTTCCTTTTGGGACAAATCCTGCGAGACTGCATCCAACAACCTTGTACAGGTGTCTCATTCATTGCCCGGGTGTCGTCGAGCCATACATGCGGGATCTGTTTTTGTGACAATTTGGATTCGTGCAGTCAATCCCTCAAGCAGCTATAATGCCAAAGAGTTGCTACAAAGGGCCTGAAATAAAAAGGTACTCCTGCGTGCACGATACGAATCTTAATGTCCCGTACACGTACAAGAGAAATTTGTTGTGGGGGGCGCAGCGGGCTGAGTGGTCCGATCAGGCGTGCCCTGAGTAGCTCGACTACTACAAGCCGCGAACACACGTGCGTGTCAGTCCAGCCGACATGGAAGTTGACGACAAACTGGACCCCAGGTCTATGTCCGATGCTGCGGTAAGCAATACAAATTTGAGCCACACTTTTGTCATATAATTATATATTTCGGTCAATAAATTTGATTGTATTTCCCTTATTCTAACAATTGCAGCGGTTGCAATATATAGCCAATAAACTGTATTATTCTCATCCCCAAAATCGGAACAACTTTCCCAGCTCTGTCAGAAGGAGCGCCATAGAGGAGGCGGCTATCCATTTGGAAGATTTGATGCCGGGACTGGAATTATAAATGAATAAAATGTAATATATTCGCGGTATTATGACTTGTATAAATTAATATATCATATCATTTCGATATATATATGTATATTAATTGCCTTTGCTACTGCTGTATTCAATAACATATAAACGGTTAAATATGTGAAAATTATATTGTTAAAGCATAACGAAACAACTAACGTACAGTAGGCCGTAAGGGTGGGTGTGAAAACCATTTAAAACTAACACTCCGCAGTCGAGTTCGTCCTGTATGCGTCAAATTTTCTTTGCAAATGGGTTTGCCAAAGCTGCATTTCATTTGAGGCCCTATGTCTCCACGTTGGATATATTGGCGGTAGCAATACCTCCCCGGCCGTTAACAAAGCAATGAAATGATTTTGTCTTATTAAACCCATATTTATGAAACTGTCCGGATTAGTCGAGACGCCGGCACCCCGCCATTGAATCGGCAGGAAAGTGCTGCTCTGCTGGGCATATAACGTAACAACCCTATGGTATTTTGTCGCAACAAGTATTCCCAGCAGGTGGGAATCAAACCAGAATGCATCTTGTGACGGAATTAAATAAAAATCGACCACCTTTAGTGCTAACGCGTAATCGACCGGCCCAAGGACGAAGTTCCACAAAGCATATTCATCCAAGAGTTCTTGGTGCAAAGCTCCACGAACCTGGTACCACTGCGACTCATCTCGATCGTGTACGAAATACGAAATTACTCTGAACTCACAATGTCCATCGGGCTCTACATTACAGTGCCCTGTGATGTATTCGAACACAAATTGCTTCAGGAATACGGGAAGGTCGTAGGGCCAGTCAGAATTATGGGGAATCATAACCCTTCGTCTTCTCTGTCCGCCTGTGGATCGCCGCCCTGCAAGTTTAAATCTTATTAAATTAAGCCATAGTATATGTAAGTACCCACAATAACATGTACACCAAAAACATATATTCACACCCCTTTGCATCGCATTCCTTTCGGCATGCTCGAAACCTGATAGATCGCGTTGGGTGGCATTGTTTCGCGGTCGTCCCCTGTGCGGCCTACTAACAGGCTCAACTAGGTCAACGGTTTCGGGATAAAGCGACAAATGCACCACACCAACACCCTGTATATCTCAGCACTTGGACGCGACAATACATCCTGAAACACGTCATGCAATCGACCTTCAGCGGTTTGTCTCTCCTCAACGGTTTCCGGAATATCATCATCTCCTAAATGCAGCGTCTTCCAGAAGGCGTCTACGTCGATAGGATCAATTGGCTGGAACGCCCGCACCAACTGCGTCATCTCACATGCACATGGGAGCCCGCAACTAGTTCGGAGTTCGCAACCACACCCCTCACCATCTTCCCCGATAAGTCCAACTCTTGCTGTATATTCTTGCTGCAGAAGTGTAATGCCATCGAAAGACAATCGACCGTTGAGCCTACTATAAAGTAAGTAGTCGCTCTTCCGGTAAGTTCTGCTACGCGACGATTCCATTGCAGTGCGGATTTTATCAAAGTGCATAAGAATCATCCTATTAATGTCGTTGAAGATAGTTGAAAATGCCTTTCGATCCGTATCAATTGCCCTCTTTAACTGTGCATGTGCACTCTTCACCCTAAAAAGAAAAGTAACATTACATTTCAACATGTCGCAAGCAGAATTACATAGAAGAACATGTACTTATACAACAAACAAAACATAAATCAAAGTTATAAATTACTTACATGTTCGTGGTGTGCGAGCCGTAATGCTTTATACTTTTAGTCCAAACTGACACGAACTTGTCCCTGTGGGGGTCCAACCACGTGTTTTTCAAGTATGCAATAACATTTCTGAATCTAGATTTATTTCCATACTTTCGGTCAATAAAATCCACAGCTTCCGTGAACTGTTCATAAGTCAGAGCTTTAACAACGCGGCTCCAACGATATAGAAACACGTCCGTTGTTTCTTTGTCGTTGCCAGCCGACAGTACGTGTTTCTTCACATCCATTTCAATGTGTCTCCGACACAGTAGTTGGGTAGCACATGGGAATACCAATTCCACAGCCTTCATTAAGGCAAGCTCCCGGTCAGTGACGACCACATGTGGGAATCTGTTTCCCTCTAATAGACTGCTTAAGTGCGCCAACCCCCAATAATAACTCGGTGTGGTCTCGTCCCTCATGAAAACGAATGCGATATGCACATACTGGTCTGTGGGTAGTAGGGCCACTATTTGTAGTAGGGGCATGTCGTACCTGTTCGTCTTGTACGTCGTATCCATGAACAACACGTACGGAAACAAAACAAGCATCTGAGTCGCCTTCTTGTGCGCAAAGAAGATGTGCCCGACTGCATTACTGTCGACATCACGTTCGTGCGCATAGAAGTATTCGTGATCATGCAGAAGTTTAAAGAAACACTGCATGTTAGTCATACCTCCCCTAGCCTCCCTTTTACTTTTTGCGGATTCATTGTACACCTGTTGTATGTGACTGACATTTTCCGGATCATCCGCTCGCAACTTGGCCAAGATATGCATCGGCCTGATGTTAATACTAGACATGTCGGCAATCTTTTGCTTCTCCATTTCTGTTAACCGTGTATGGGCTGAATGCCAATTTCGAACTTCTTGTAATTCATGATTGTGCTTACCTTCTTTGACCTCTAGCTTCCAGATGTCCCCAACACTTTGTCGGCCCATAAGGTGAAAAGGACAACCCGTCTTCTTGCTGCTTGTATTAGGCCGCCTGCTTTTCCCTTCAGGTAGGGTTGGCTTATCTCTAACTTTTCCTGATCTTTCGCACCCTATCTCAACTCTAGCTTTTCTCCCTCTTGTAACGAACAGACCCAAAATCTTCGCAGATGAAGTAATTTTTGCAGTCATATTGTTTTCGGCTGCTCGAGCGTGTACCCATGCCATCATATCTTCCCTGCTTCTGAACTCTTCGTTCGTCCGAAATACTTCGGTGTGGTCAGCATAAGAGGCATCGCTTTCAACACGAAAATCCTGTTCATAATTACGGGAAAACTGTTTAATCATACTTAAACGGAAAAATTTATAGGGACCCAATTGCCGTGACAGATATGGCAAACAATTGCCGTATAATCGCAGATCCGGGAAACAAATCCCCCCAAAATGGGTTTCTTTCTCGGCAATGTATTTTCGTCTAATATAATTCAACAAAAAAAATTTGTAAACAGTTTTACTTACAGTGTAATATGGATCGATCTCGGGTATATCAGCCATATTCCAGCACCGGATCAACTCCCCCAAATGGATAGCCGCCTCTTCTATGGCGCTCCTTCTCACAATACCGTTGAGCCTACTATGAACCAATATGAACCCGCATTTATCAATACGAAATTGGGGGTCAGAACATATAACAAACAAAATAACACAACTAAACATAAAACAATTTTTGACCGAAAATCCCCCGCCCTTCGCCGGAACCCCCCCCCCCAACCCATGGCCGGAATCCGGCGACATTTTCCTGAACATCGCCGGAATCCGGCGACATTGTCGGTGGAAAATGTCGCCGTAGTCCGGCGATATTTTCCACGTTAAATATCGCCGGAATCAGGCGCTATTTTCTGTGGAAAATGTCGCCGGATTCCGGCGATATTCTGGACAAATAGCGCCCTTTCCGGGCGCTATTTTAAACCGGCGGTGCTGTTTCCGGGAAATACCGCATGCGGTATTTCCCGGAGGAAATGTCGCCGGTGCGGTATTTCCGGCGACATTTCCGGCTGGAAATGTCGCCGGCGACCGGCGACAGTTCGGCCCCCCCTGCCCCCCCCCCCCCCCCCCACTTTCTTATTTGCAGTAACCACCGGGCATATCTTCCCCATTCCGGTAAAAAATTTCACAATTTTGACAAAACTACTAATAAATTCGGACATAATATAACTAAAATACTTAATACAACTACCTAAAACAATACCTCAAAACATTTAAACTTTAGCCACTAACCTTTTTTCGATCCCAATCGTCTCGATTTTTATCTGATTTTGTGATTCCACTCGGCTCTGCTTTGCAATAATTATGAATACAGATTTGAGGTAATTCAAATCCTTTGCTGCAGCCCTTCATTTTTATAGACGAATGTTTCGTCTTTTTTTTTTTTTTAAAAGGTGCAGCCCGTGAGGGCTGCACTTTAGCTTTATAGTTTTCTTTTTTTTTTTTTTTAAAAAAATTTTCCAGCAGCCCGTGAGGAAAATTTATTTTAAAATTTTTTTTTTTAGTTGTATTATGTCCGAATTTGTTAGTATTTTTGTCGAAAATGTGAATTTCTTACCGGATTGGCAAAAATCCGCCCGGTGGTTACTGCAAATATCAAAAATGTGAACTTTTAAGGGGGGGGGTGTACCATCGCCGGTCGCCGGCGATGGTTTTGTATAAAACCATTGCTCGGGCGCCGGCGATGGTTTATACAGAACCATCGCCAGGAAACCATCGCCGTCGCCTGGCGATGGTTCTGTATAAACCATCGACGGGCGATGGTTTTATCCAAAACCGTCGCCGGCGACCGGCGATGGTTTTAGGTTTTTTTTTTTTTTTTTTAAATATTCCAGCAGCCCTCCCGGGTGGAATAGGAAACTTTAATTTTTAAAAAAATTTTTTTTCCCCAAGGGCATTTCGGTATTGTCACAAAAAAATGTCGCTGCAAATATCGAAACCGTCGCTGCAAATATCAATTCCGTTAATTAATAGTGACTTTGTGAGTGAAATAAGTGTTTTCTTTTTGTGTACTATAGTGATTATAAATAAATGCAAAATAAATTTTTTTCCAAAACTTTAGAGAAAACTTATTTCACATTCATAGAAAAACTATGAAGTTTTAAGATACTTAATAACTTTGAAATTTGCATAACATTTTTAAGATACTATGAATGTGAAATAAGTAAAAGATAAAAATAAAAATATAACTATTTCAAAAGTTAATTTTTGAAGGACGCACTTAAAAATCATATCTACCCAATAATTTTTATTTTCTCACGATAAATTTGTGGGTAGTACCGGATATCTTTTCGCGTGAGAAAGTAAATAGAATAGACAATAACACTAGACAGATCATCTAAATTGGATGGGACGTAAACAATGAACATTGCAAGTGACTGTTAAACACGATGGGTGATGGTGTCGCCAATAGGGGCGGAGCCAGGGGGGGTTTGTTTGGGGTGGTCTCACCCCTCCAACCCTCTCTTGCACCTTAATTATTAGTGAATATTTTTTTATTAATTTTTTTTTTACAATGTATTTAATTGTTAATAATAAGTTTATATATGTATTGGATCCCTTCAAAAAAATTTAAAACGTAGTTTCTGGATTGGCATTAGTTGCCAATATTCACGTATCCTTTTAATTAAAACGGCACTTAATTTTTCACATTTTTGACAGTGAAAATTTTAATATCGTTTTCTTTAATTTTGGGAGAGTTTTAAAACCATTAATATTTTGGACATTTCAATTTATATAGACAATACTTACAATGAGAGAAAAACCTTGCAAGACAGCTGTGTTGGCTCTACCTTTGGACGCACCTTCTCTGTAGTTTAATACGGGTCTTTGTTATGAAACATTTCTAACTCAAATGGTAAAATAGTTGTGCACAGTTCTTCAGGTTAAGGGTTCGAATTACACATCTAAAAAGATTTGTAAATTTTAAAGCAAACTCTTGTGCGCCTTTATAAAAAAAATACGGGTTTTTGTTATTGTCAACACCAACGGTGCAATATTTTACTGTTAGTTACTCAAAAAATTAACCTGTTGTTATCAACTTCTGTGGATAAATATAACGGAATTGCAACAAAGGAAATGGAATGTCAAGATCGGGGCTTGTCGCCTCTTGTGCTTGAATTAGCCTAGTTGGTTTTGGTTAACACAATCAGACAGATTTACCTAAATTTGCATAAATTGATATACTCCATCCGTTCTATTAGAATGATATACTTTGATCAATGTAAACTTATTATGAATATTAATTAATATATAACACATAAATTAGTTAATTTGACACACTTTATTATATTTATATATTTACTTATTAAATATGGATTAATTATGGATCACACGTGATTATAATAGTAAAGATAGGAGAAGTAAAAAAATTTAAAAGTGGGCTATTCTATTAGAAGTAAAAATATTTTTCCAAATCAACCTTTCTAATGAAACAGTGAAAGTAGTTTTTATGCTCTTGCACGTTAAGCCAGTTCCTCAGTGCTATCCGATATATTCTCATGGAGTTAAGTTATAAATTGAGATTTTCTCTACCAATAGAAAAAAATAAAAAATTTAAAATTTTAAGCTATCCGTGCTTTAATAAGGAAATTAAAAATGAATAGTAAAGCATACATATCTTAACATTATGAAACAAAAGAGTAATGATATACATTGTAACCAATTGATTACAATTTTTTAGGAATAAATCAGTATTTCAGTGGTTGTGACGCATAATGAGCCATTCAGAGGTCAGGAGTTTAGTTCCTACCTATGTCAGTAACATAGATGATAGGACTATAAAAGATTGTTGAATTAAAAAAAAATCACATTTCTTTTAATAACAAGTGATGTGACATATATACATTGGCTACATTTTTATAAAAATAATTACTACTAATACATTATCAACCAATAAATACATGTTACATTACTTGCTATTATAAAATTGTGATGATTGGTTGAGATATGTATTACTTCCTCTATCCCACTCAAAGAGTCCACTTTCAAAAAAAAAATCTAGTCCTATTTAAAGAGTCCACTTTGAATTTATTTACATTACATACCCTTACTAGTATTACAATGTGTGGTTCACAATTAACCGTTACTTTTAAAGTAAAAATATAAGTGAAAAAAATAGTGGTAAATTAGTTATTTTAGGTGTTGTACCTCACTACCTATAATAAGTTCTACACATTTTAAAGTGGATTATTTGACTGGGACGGAGGGAGTATTACGTACTCGAAACAAAATTGGTACAAAAATGAGGGCATAAAAAGATTCCTATTGTGTGTACTTATGCTTTAGAGATGCCCTTGCTATTTTTGAGTTGAGTGTTGTCTTATAGCTATGTATAGTACTAGCTAATCTTGTATTGAGATTGTTTGGAAAAAAATAATATGCATATATTGGGGCTAATAATGTACCACTTGAGGTTGTCATATTATTCTTCGTGACGATACCGGGGAACTTTGTTTTTATCCCTTGTCCTCTTGCGGGTTCACTTAGCGGAATAATCTCCAGGGCATAATTTCATCGCCCTTCGGTTGCAAATATTGCATTATATAAAGCAGCAATTAGTCTTTCTTAATTCCAATCTGAAAACAATCACTTCTCACTGTTTGTTTGTGTGTTGCAAGATTAATTTATAGGAATAATTTCCAAAATGGTGCTAGCAATGTTGATGGTTGGCTTTCTTCTTTTAGGATGTCTCTTCTTTTTCTGGAATGACATTATCTATGCTTTGCCGGCGACTTTCCGGTGTTCCGGTGGTGTCACTAGGCTTCCGCCGGGCTACATGGGGCTTCCGTTCATTGGAGAAATGACTGCTTTTCTCTACTATTTCAAGTTTCTTAGACGCCCGGATGACTTCATTAATGCAAAGCGTCAAAGGTACCAAATAAGTTTTTGTCAATCATCCTTAATTTATTATATGTTGCGCATTACTTCTTTCATCTATCTCACTGAAAAAAATCATATTTCTAATATTTAGTATTAGAATATACTCTTTATTTGCGATGGAAAGGAAATAGAACTACTTATTCGTGTTTTTCTTTTTCTTTAGGTTGAGTCATATAGATCGACATGGAAGAGAAGGAATTTGGATTTTATTAATTAATTGGGATTACTGGTATTAATTAATTAGAATGAACGTCTAAATCATGGTGGTAACCAATTTTCGAAAATTTCAATAAGTGCAAGTCCAAAGAAATTTGGATCGATTGATGCATGGCGGACAGAAATAGACTTTGCATGGCATATATATATATATACCAAAATATTAGCAGTAGAGACACTCATAAGGGATTAATTTGACCAATTCAATTTTATTAAAAAATGAGATTAGATTCCTGCATAATCTTTTTTTTTTTTTTTTTAAATAGTTTCCTGCATAATCATTTTCTTGAAAAGTAAAAAATTTTAGTATCTGAGTTCGAAATCTTCATAGTGATTAACATAATACTAGAGAAAACAGCCCCCTACATATGAATGCATAAGATCTGATATATATGGTAGTTCAGAACTGAGGCACATTGCATATCAAATCTATCAAATCATAGTCGAATTATAAAAATCGCTCTTGCGTTGGACAAATATGGTATACTTGATCTCATATCTGCCGTTAGTTTCATTTGAAAGCTTCATAGCTGAATCTTCATCAATGGATTCTCCCACGTGAGAGGATTATCAGCGCTATAACCGATGCGATGTCGATGATATATATTTAGGTACGGTGGAACGGCAGGATTGTACAGAAGTCATCTTTTCGGGAGGCCATCCATCATTGTGACTTCTCCGGCAGCCAACAAATTCGTGTTCCAATCGGAAGAAAATTTCTTCACAGAGTGGCCTTCCGTTGAGATCGTAGGCGCCAATTCCCTTGTGGCAGTGGTAGGCCTATCCCATGCTAGAATCAGAAGCTTTGTTGTCAAAGCCATAAATCAGCCCGACGCTCTTCGTAGAATCGCCCAAATGGTTCAGCCTCGTATCGTTCATGCCCTCCAATCCTGGGCCGAAAAGGGCACAATTCTGGGCTACAACGAGGCTAAGAAGGTTATTTCATGTTTGTAGGGGTGACTATTCGTATTACATCTATGTTATTGGACTTATAAGTATCTTTGTTTATTTTTGTAGGTCACCTTTGAGAATATTATCAATTTCTTTGCGAGCTTTGAGCCAGGTCCCCGTTTGGATGCCCTTGACAAGCTGTTTGAGGGCATGCTTAAAGGAATCAGAAGCCTTCCCTTCAATTTACCAGGAAATGCTTATCGTCATGCTGTCCAGGTTAAATGCAAGTTATATTGATTAATTACTATGAATAAATAAAATCTACGTTTGATTTTGTCAGTATAAATATCACGAGCTTTTAATAAAAAGTGACGTGTTCATTGTCTACACTTTTATAAAATAATTAATAACATTATATTATTGATCAATAAATGTATGTCACATTACTTACTATGAAAAATTAAGATAAATTGGTTGATTAAGCTTAATCATGCATGCATGTTTATTCACTTAACAGTGTAGGAGGAAAGTTGTGGCCATTTTCAAGGAGCAGTTGGAGAAGAAGCGTAGAAATGGAGGGGCAAATATTTTAGAAAAGGCTAGAGTTAATCATGATTTAATGGATGGGTTAATGCAGTTAAGAGATGAAGAAGGAAAGCATCTGAGTGATGAAGAAATTCTAGATAATGTTGTAAGCCTTGTTGTTGCAGGATATGAATCTACTTCCCTATCTATTATGTGGGCTTTGTACTATTTGGCCAAATATCCAAATGTTCTCAGAAAGCTTCAGGTACTTTTTAGATATGCATTCAGGATGATGAGTGACGTGACATTTCAAATTTATACTTTTTTAATTCAGAGTTATGTTTAATTAAAAATAAAAGATAAAATTATAAGAGTTCAATTTCTATTTATTTATCTTGCATAAATTTTTAATTAGAAATGAACTCTGCTTATGGAACAGAATGAGTATATTTTTTTAAACTGAACTCTTTAATTACGACGGAAGGAGTAATTATTTAATATGTAATTAGTAATTAATTATATGATGTAATAATTAGATATTGGATGAAAAAAGTATATCTAAACAATCAATATTATTATTAATGAATTTATTGTTTTGAATATCGTTATTTTATTTTAATCGATTTATATATATATATATATATATATAATACTGAAATTGTACTGTTGTAGGAAGAGCATGCATCTACTTGCAAAAAAGGAGAATTGATAAGCAGTGATGGCATTCAGAAAATGAAGTATACAACTAAGGTATCTATATATTCCATCGTTTTCTTAATTAATTTAAAATAGAGCTAATTAACACACGTGTACGTGAACAGGTTGTAGAAGAGACAATAAGATTAGCCAACATAGCTTTTGTTATTTTTCGAACGGCTAGAAAAGATGTTGACTACAAAGGTATGTATGTGTCACTCCGTTTCTTAATTCTTTTTTTTTCCTTTTCTTTTTTTCTCTCAAGAGAATTTATTTCATCATTCTTTCTTTTGAATCAGATCTTGCATTATATACATGAATATTAAACTCTGGCCACCTAATGAAATTCACTAAACTCGAAATGCAGGTTTCAGAATACCAAAGGGGTGGAAAGTAATGTGTTGGGTTCGATACCTTCACACAGATCCTGATAATTTTGATGATCCCTTGTGCTTTAATCCAGATAGATGGAATGTAAGTAAATTACTATAGCTTCCTCCGTCTTATTAAAAAAATAATTGTTCTTAAACAATTTTTTATTATTTTATGACAAGTTCAATGTCAGGTTGACGAATTTGCAGTGGGGTCACGTTCCCCATTAGCTCATATAAATTTTTAATTAGATCTTTGGCTATGTTTGTTTTCATTCATTTTTAGAAAGGAAAAAAAAATCAATTTTTCTAAGAAAAAACATCTCTATAACCAAACACTTTCATTCTCTACTAAATTTAACAAATTCTGCTATCAAATTATACTCACATTATTTTTAAAATAACATCATCATCAACTATTTTCTATACAATATCTCATAAAACAATTCCCTACACACAAAAAATGCATTACCAAGAAAACATTTCCTATTTAAATTACAGTCTAAACATAGCCTTAATTTTTAAATTATGTGCCACTACAAATTTCAAGTGCACTGGATCGTGCTCCAACTAGAATTGGATTCTACCTTTGGTATTGTATGTTTCTATTTTCTCTACCTTTTATATATTTATTAATATAATTATGTGTTTAGTTGTACAATTAACTAATACTTAAAAAATATGTATATAGATAAAATGGGAGTAACTCAAATGGGGTGTCATGAATTTATTGGTCAATTAATAATTATTTTATAAAAGTGTAGTTAATGGAAGCATGACACATCACTTGAGTTAAGAAAGTTGAGAAAATTAGTTGATGACTGTATTATTACTCATAAAATAAATATGACAACTTTTATTTAATATATTGTACTCAAAGCTCATAAAAAATTATACTATTTATACAACAAACTCTTTTAATAAAAGAAAGAAATAACATTTTTTAAATACATGGCTAATTTGGCAGGAAGCACCCAAGCCAGGATCATACATGGTATTCGGTGGAGGAGCAAGAATATGTGCAGGAAACATGCTTGCTAGATTGCAGGTTGCCATATTTATCCACCATTTAGTTACAGGCTACAGGCAAGTACATTTTCATCTGTTATATTATAAAAATTTAATTTTAAAAAATATTTTTGGTTCTATTAGAAAAGCTCATTTTCAAAATTTTTATGTTCAAAATTTTGTCAATAATTTTTCCATTTATGTTCTTACTTTCCAAAGACATGTTAATTACGAACCACATATAATTATATTAATAAAATATTGATAAAAAATTACAAATGTTTTTTTTCTGTTAAACCAGAAAGAAAAAGATTATAAACAAAGACTCTACTAATAAAATAGAGAATATATAATTATGTTGACGCAGATTGCAATAGTATCTAATTAATTGTGAAATTTTAGGTGGGAACTGGTGAATCCGGAAGCTGGAATGGCTTACTTGCCCCATCAAAAACCCCTCGATGGAGTTAAGATCAACATTACCAAAATATGAATAGATTTGACGCCCAAAACTTTAGTAATATTACGAAGCGAATCTCAATATTACGAATCAATTGCAAAAAGACCCTGAAATGTGGTACAATTGATGTTATTCTTGGGGTTTGTTTTGTAGTATGACCAAATTAAGAGGGTGTAGATGTAATTGTTATAAATAATATGGTTTGTTATGTAATTTTATCCAATATCAGGGGTAAAATGTCGTTCGCCCAACAGACAAATTTATCTGTATCCATAATGTTTTCTTCCTCATATGTGGATGTGTGTTTTTCTTTTTTTTTTTTTTTTGATATTACTATTAATTAGTAACAGGAAACTAAAGTACATTTGCTACTATGAAATGAGCTTCATTCACCAGAACCCTTGGAACCTTGAAAGTCTTTGTGCTCATTCCTTTCAGAAGGATAGCCCGAATGTCTTCTGCAATTGTTTGGGTTTCTTGTGATGATGAATCTGAACCCTGCATAAAGCTTACCACTTCTGCACAATCTGATAGGATAGTTAGATAATGAATTCCTTCCTCCATTGATGCTTTCATTGATAGGAAACATGCCATGAACTCAGTCTGAGCAGCCAAGATTGCCGAGAAGGTGATCCCTCCTTCTTTGAGCTTATTTCCGTTATGTGATTTAAGAATCCATGCTGTTGCTCCCATTTCCTTGTCTTCCCTGAAAGAGCCATCTATAATTGCTGTTATGGAATTAGGGAATTGCAGGTTTAGCTCTGTAGTGTCGTGTATTTCTTCAAAGGGTTGATTGGTTGTGCTCTTCTTTAGAGTTTCAATTAGTGCTTGGAAATTATCACATTATGATTGAGCTTGTAATCAAATCTGCTCTGGTCTTGATTCTTGATTTTTCCATAATTCTTTGTTCCTTGCTATCCATAATTGCCATATAACAAAGAAAGAAAGTGCTAGAATTTCCAAATCTGGGGCTCTTTCTATCCAGTTTGGTAACCATATATCAATTGCCTCTCTTTGACCTTCATTGAAATTGAAACCCATGTATGATAGAAAACATACCCTCCTTGCAGTAGGGCATTCCATAAAAATATGAGAGATTGTTTCTGGATGTTGATTGCATATGTGGCATTGTTGGCTTACTTTTAAGCCTCTGATGTTTAGAGCAGTTGTCAATGGGATAGCTTTGTTGAGAATTCTCCATAATAGAAATTTGATTTTTGCTGGGACTGGAGTTTTCCATAATCTCTTCCAAACCATACTTGGTATATGATTGGCTGGAGAAGAAGAGGATGCCATAGAGGCTTGATGAAGGTTGTAGGCTTCTTGATAACCTTGTTTTGCATTGTACTTTCCAGTCGCATTTTTTTCCCAGATTAGCTGATCCTGACTTGGATTCTCTGAGATATGAATAGACTTTATTCTATTATGAAGACTTTGTGGAAACAAGAAATTCAGCTTGTTCTCATCCCATGAATTTGTTTTAGTTAAAAGATCTGCCACCTTCTAGTTTTTGCATACTTCCAGTAGATCTTCTTGGATAAAAGGATTTCTGGATTTTGGAATCCAGTTGCTGCTTATATGCGCCTGGTGACCTTTCTTGATTTGCCATTTGAGATTAGGGATTATCAGTTGGCTGCCCCATAAGACACTTCGCCATCCCCACGAGCTTCTTGCGCCTGCCTTTACTTTTGAGAATTCTTCCTTTGCACAATATTTACCCAGAAATATTCTTGCCAGTAGAGATGAGGGGTCCTTAATACACTTCCATGCCTGTTTAGCTAGGAGTGACTGATTTATAAAAATAGCTTTCCTAAGTCCGAGTCCTCCTAAGAACTTTGATTTGCATATTGTGTTCCAGGATTTCCAATGAAAGCCATGACCATCTTCATCTCCTTTCCAAATAAACTGAGCTATCATTGAGTCTATTTTCTTGAGAACCAAGTTAGGGAACTTGAAGATACTTATTGGGTAAACAAGAAGGGATGAGAGTACACTCTTTGCTAATACTATTCTTCCTGTTATGGATAATATTCCTACTTTCCACCCTGATAACTTCCCTCTAATTTTCTTTAATAATTGTTCAAAAAGCTTATGTGGATGTGTTCATTAAATTGGATGGCGATCGTATGCCAATGTGATATGTATCGATTATTTTATATGTTTTACTCATCATTGGTTTTTTTTTTTTTCGACTTTAGTGTGAAAACTAATTTAAAAACTTAAAATTGTATAGAAATAGATAAAATATAATGAGGAGAATTTGAATGATATATAAAGAGATTACAATACAAAAAATATAAAATATTGAAAGAAGGGGGAGCAGCGACGAATCTAGAAACTACATTTTAAAAGTACGATTTTGAGTTACGAGTAAGAGTTAGGAAAAAGAGGCGCGGACCTGCCCTAATCGACTAAGGCTTAGAATAAGACCTTATTCTAGGGCAGGGGAAGGAGGTGGTAAAAGGGAACTTTGAGTGCAAGTAGCTTTATATATATATATATATATATAAAAACTTTTTTATGACAGTTAAATATATTGTAAAAAAAAAAAAATTAATAGACAAATACACATTACTAATAAATGTTGAGGAGAAAGTTGGAGGGCTCTGGGGACTACCCCACCCCCCTTGGCTCCGTCCCTAGGGGGGGATAGATATCCAGCCTCTGCATAACCTTAAACATTAAACTAGAATGCTTTAGATAAATAACTACTCATATTTATTTTACCTCAGACATAGCAAATCACATTAACTCCATTATAATGTCTTCATGTGGAGGAATAACTTCCTCTCGCCATAAAATTCATGAGTATGATTTCCAGTATAAATTAATGCTCCAATAGTAGTAAAATATGGTACTTCTGGACCAAATAGTTTAATCTTCATTATCACCACGAGATCTAAAATAACTTAACATGTATAAAGTGATCTCATGAACATAGATGCATTCAGAAGCTGTGCTTAAGTACTTAACTGTGTAAGCTGATTGATACAAAATAATGTTACCTTCCAGGTGCACTATTTGAAAACCAAGTCAATATTGTCTTATCGAAGATCTTTCATTTCAAATATCTATTTCAAATAATCAACATCGGTTTGGAACTCTTCAAGGAATCCAAATTAATATTCATACTGTAACTGATAAACAACATTTTGAATCTCTTCAGAAGTTCAAAATCAAACCATCAACATAAATTAGAATAATAACAAATTTGACTTTGGATATTTTAGAGCTATCAAATTTCATAGGGTAAAGTTCCCCAAAACTAGAATTAGGCCTTTAGGGCAATTCAAATCCTTCAGGGATTTTCATGAGCCATACAAATAGGCTATCATGATTTTTAAGCAATGCATTTACAGCCATTTATTTGCTGCTAGATAAAGCAGATAACAAAAATTGTTGCATCAACCACGGGAGAATATATTTCCTCAAAATTTATTTAGGATTTTGGAAAACCCTTATGCAACGAGTCAAGCCTTATATTGCATGACTTCAATTTTAGCATTGTATTTTTACACAAATATCAATTTGTGGGTCTGAACTTGCACAACTTCAGGTGTGCATTTTAGTAGTTCAAAACCTTTTATTTCACCAATAAATCTAATTCTGCTTGAATTGTATATTTTCATTTTTATCAATCATATCTGCCAGCATTCATCTAGATGCCAAGACTCATGATCCTTGTTTTCATTCATAATGGTAACAGTTGCAACATAAGCAAATTTATCATCGATTCAATTTTACATTAGTTCCATGTTTTTTCAGCCATGACAGAGATCTCATAATTATCAAAATTTTCAGGTATCTGAACTTCTTCCAGAAGCATCTTATATGTCATGCTGGTAAACTCTTCAAAAGTTTACATTTCATATTTTGTCGTCTTTATGACTTACTCTTTTTGTTTTCGAGGGTTTTATCTTTGGAACCAATTGTTCTACCACATTTTAATGTTGCCTTCAATTTTACTTTAATGGTAGAATGTCCTTCAGGAACATCAACTCTAATTGGAGCATTAGCAGCCAATATGTGTGATTCAGTCATACTTTGTAGGCCAGTAAAAATATCTGGCAATTAATTTCATAAATGGAAGATGAATTACCTTTTGAACTTCTGGTTCACAATTCTTTGTACGAGGATCGAGGTAATTCATTCCAATCAATTTTTTATACTTGGGTACTAACTTTCTCCCCCTTATGTTGGCTAAACTTACTCATCAGAATTAGCAGTAAATACATCTCCAAACATTGAATCAACAATTATTATAAAAGGAGATTCATGCCCAACATCTATTCCCAACCTTCTTTAAGGTCCCATTTTTGTGCGTTGTGGTGAAGCAATATGAATATAAATCGCACATCCAAAAGCTGTAAGATGGACAATATTTGGTTTCTGACCAAAAATCATTTATTGGGAGAGTATTCATAATGACTCATTGGCTTGATGCTAATTATAAGTGCTGCATATCAAATAGCATTTTCCAAACAAGTATTGAGGTTTCAGTTCTCAAAAGCAATGACCAGGCAATTAATTAAAGGCTTTTAACAAACGATTCTGCCAGATCGTTTTATGTGTGAATATAACCTGCAGGATAAATACTCATCCCAATAGATAGAAGGTAATAATTAAGATATTGGGATGTGAATTCACCAGGATTGTCAGGACAAATTGTCTTGATCAAATTACCCAAAAAATGAGTCTGTAATCGAATCATCTTATTAAGTGATTTCGCAAACTCCAGGTTGCGAATTGATAATAAGCATACATGTGACCATTTCGTCGATACATCGTTTAAACCAAAAAGAACGAAAATGATTCACATGGTGGGTGAATAGACCCACAAATATCATACCATGTATGCATTCCAAAATGTATGAGATTAGATATAATTTTCATTGGTAATTATTTCATAAATAATTTGCATTGAGAACAAGCAGCACATGAGAATTCATTGGGTTGAAAAATCTTTGGGTTCTTCAAATAATAACCAAAAGAATTCTTTGATATATTTTTTTGGCATCATTATACAATCAGGATGGCTCAACCGGTCATGCCAAACAAATTTATTAGCAAACTTCTGGTTTATTACGCCAAATGATAATTTAGTAAACTTTTAGTTTACTGTCTTTTGCATTTCTAACGATATTTGTATAATATAAAACATATATGCATCAAATACATTAAAACATTAATACGTATAAACCATAATAAATAAAGCATATAATTGTCATTTCAAAACATTAACTAAAAATTTATTACCTTAAAATATAATTTCCTTGATAATTTCTTAATCCATCAACTACCAATATTACCTTCGGGGCGAATGATAAATAAATTGACAAAACCAAATAGGTTAAATCAATAAAGAAAATATTATGGTTAACATCCTCACATAGAAAATTTATCTCTATATTTTTCCATTTATTGTCATTGATTTTAATAGAGATTAGTGATTTTTTTAGCATATAACAGATATGCGACCAATGGTATTTCATAACACAACAATGACATATGTTGTCAACCTTCTTATTATTGTGCGTTTCATATTTTCTGTCGCTACTCTCCCATTTCTGGGGGTGAGTTGTATCATTTTCATATTTACAGTGATTATTATTTCACTTTTATTTTATCCTCATCCATATCCACAACCTTACTTTTGTACATTATAAGGGTTAAGGCCTGTCGCATTTACTTCATGAAATGGAGCAGCACTAATTGGACGGTTTTCATAGTTTATCAACTAAGTCTCATTATTTGTTTAGCATTTTCTCCAATAGATATTATCAATTACTTTCTTTCCACAAATTTAATTGATAAGTAATTCAATATACCACATAATTATAATTTTGAAATCTTTCAATTTCAATGCATCAAATCATAACGAACTTCTGAAAGAATAACTATTTTAAATAATCATACTTTTCTTTCAAAAACTTGTCCACAAGGCAAGCGTACATTGACTGTTAAATATTCAGCCTTCGTATTTTCTCCGGGATGGTAATAGAGAAAGATTATAGATTTTGCCTTTTGTTGGCTAAATGCTATATTTTTATTTTTGATAAATTTTCCAAAATTGTTTCCATCTAGATGAATTTCAATATCTAGAACACATGCATGTTAAGTAATTTCAAAAAATTTAAGTTTTGCGAGGTTAGCCACAAAAACAAAAACAATAAAGCAAAATTTACCATTCTTACTCAAACGGTATATCAATAGCTCATTAGAGACTCATGTTGATAAATGTTGTATTTCTCCTTCTTTATAGATAAATTTTATCATCTAAAACCCAAATGAAGTTATTTTTTCAATATATCGATATCTAAAACAAAGCACTCAACATTTTTGATATTAGCCATAATAAGAATAAGAAATAAATCATAACTTACTTTACGTACCAAATGATATATCCTCAGTTGCTCAGAGACTTGTGCTGATAACGTGTTATAAAAATTAGTGTATAATAACACAAATCATCATAATAAAGCATACTGAAGACAATCAATATGTAAGAAACAAAATCCTTCTCTTTTCTTTGTTTCTTCTTTCTTCTTTTTCTCTTTTCTTTCCTTTCATTCATTTCTCTTTTCCGTCGTCTATTTTCCCGTAACTTCATATACATATATTTAGGCTTAATATAAACCTATCTTTATATAATAAAGCCACTAATAAATAACCCTATTTATGAATCACTACCAAATAAACATACTTATGAAAAGTATTATTATGGCTATCTTATCTTATACTAATGGCTGACAATTGAAATAGATGGTTTATTCATTACAAGTTATTCATGTAGTGAGTTACGTATGAAACATGAGGAATCTGGACATCCACAAAATATTTCATACCATAAACTCCAATATTGTTAGTTATTTTGACATTTGTTCCCTGTATTTAATTTTTAAATACTTCTTTCATCTCCCCTGACACCACTCAATTTTTTGTCAATGTCAAGTATGTAAAAGCATTGATACTCTTCTATTTTTATTTCCACATTTTGTAAAGGCTTAAACCGTATAAATCTCCTAATTAAAATTTTTTTTTTAAAAATCCCTTGATATTGTTGGTTTGTTTGATAATTAAAACTATGGAAACAATCCCTATGTATTTGTTGGTTTGTTTGATATTTTCGTTCTTGTGTTTCATAAATACATCTTTTACCCTCTCTATAATTTTGTTAAATACATATTTTGTCTCCCACTTGATCACAAATCAAAATCTTAAAAAAGCAAATAAAGACATTCATACCCTTTCACTTTATTTTATACATAATTTGCACATATATTTAAATATTTTATATTTGTGAACATCAAATTCTATATATTAGTCTAAAAATATACAATGTTGCAATGTTAAATATACCCATAAGCCCGAAGGGTTTAAAGGATTTAATCTTTTATTTAAAGACTATATTTATTTAATCTATTATATTATTTAACAATAGAGTTAAAATACTATACTTCAAGTTATAGAAAAAACTTTTATTTTATCTTTTTAAGCTTAATTATTTTTTAAGTCCCTGTGTTATAATAGTTTGGGTAAAATACAACTAACCCTCTCGTGGTTTGATAAATAGACAACTTACTCCCTAGTGGTTCGAAAGTGGATAACTTACCGCCACGTGCTTTGAAAATAGACAACTTACCCTCACGTGGTTTAAAAATGGACAACTTACTCCTCTATGGTTTGAAAATGGACAACTTACCCCTGTATCACATAGTTTGGAAATGGATTAAAATAAAAGGGGTAAGTTGTCCCTTTTCAAACCATTGGGGGGTAAGTTGTCCATTTTCAAACCATATGGAGGTAAGTTGCCCATTTTCAAACCACGTGAAGGTAAGTTGTCCACTTTCAAACCACGAGAGGTAAGTTGTCTATTTATCAAACCACGTGGGATAAATTGTACTTTACCCTAATAGTTTTAGTAATACCCCCTCTGTTATTATTATTATTATTATTATTTTCTTCTTCTCTCTTCCTCTTCACCACCCCCACGCACCCAACTACATCATCACCATACTCCACCATCTAGATACATGGTGACATAGCGGAAGATTATAGTGAAACAGATTTCGCAGAAACTATAAAGTCTTCCAAAAGACTGTTGAATCAACGCACAATCGCACAAACTATACATGGTGACGCACAAAATATCAAACTCATATTTTATTTCAATACTATAAACTATCTATTACAATATAGCAAACCATGCGATAAGCCAAACTTAAAACTAAAAGGAAAGTAAACAATAAAATACGCCTAAAACTAAACGTACACGGCTAAGGGAAACAAAGTCCCAAACAAATTAGGAACTATTATAAAATTTCAAAATAACACAAATCTTATCACCTAAATAACCCACTAACTTGACTTGAAAATTAGAAAACATTAAACTAGCAAACTAAAACAACGAATCATTAAGGAATCTAAATTGACTCCCGGCCATGCGTTAGAATGTGATCAACTCCTTTGCCTAACTTTTGAAACCATCGGCTGTTCCGCATCACATGGTGGTGCACGGCGAGGGCAATTTTCCTTTTTCTTTTTTACTGACTTTTATTTGTCGATTAAAGTTTAATGTGTTGAGTTAAGGATGCATATATAGGTGTCAATTAGGTCTAGGACTAGGTTTAGGTAGTTTCTAATCGAATTAGAACGAGATTATTTCGAATTCTCGATAGGATTTGGATGAGATTTTGGGAAAATTTGAATTCTCGTTGATCTGGTCTTCGGCGCACGTTTTTTGAAGTCTGTACGACGCGGGATGCGACTCGTACGACCTGTCGCACACTGTGATTCCTCTCTTTTCTCCTCCACGCTGCAGCATGGCAGTGCGACGCGGCCTGCAATTCGCACAGCCCATCGTACGCCTCCTGGTTCCTTCTTTCTTAAATGATTGTGCCTCGTTTGACTTCCCGTTCCAATTTCTTTCGAGTAGACCTCTGTACACGTTTGTTTCTTCTTCATAACCTTACGTAAGGCATGCAAGCATTCATAATTAATCACTGTTGAATCACTGTGGTTGTTCAGGTTGAAGTGAGACGATCAGCCGGGTGCTTAGTGGAGCCGGGGGAAGTCTTGACTGACTTCGCTTCACCGGAATCAGATGCTGTCGATGATCAAACTTCTGCCGCGGAGTCGGCTTCAGTTATAGGATACTTATTCTATCACTGAATCATCTAGGAAACAAGAGTTCTTGGAAACATGCGAGAAAATAACACTCACACATATTTACACTAGTCACGTCAAGTTCGAAGTTATACACGAACACTTATAACCAAATTTTTTTATTTTTACCATTTTTATTCTTAGGGCTTTGCTCCAAAATTTTGGGGTTTCACACACGAGACGCGCCTAAAGAATATCTCTCAAGCTACTCTTTTGAATAGAATAGTGGTGAGCGAGTATCGAATCTTCGAGGAACAGTGTAATCAATATTTTCGTGTAAACTAACTGATGAGAAATATTTTTCTGTATTCATTATGAACTTGTACAAAGAGTTTATATACAGGTAACATACCAAACCTACGAGGCCCAAAATACACTTAACTATACAATACATCCAACACCACCCCCCCTCAAGTTGGCGCATGCAAATTGTGTATGCTTAACTTGGCTAGCAAAAACTCAAACTGCTGTCGCCCTAACGGTTTGGTAAAGATGTCTGCCAACTGAGAATTTGTGGGAACGTGTGATGTATCAATGGTCCCCTCCACTAAGGCATCCCTCAAGAAGTGACAATCTACTTCAATATGTTTCGACCGTTCATGAAAAAAAGGGTTCTGAGCCAAATGCAGTGCTGACTGACTATCGCAAAATACCTGCATTGGCCCTTCCGTGCAAATCCCAAGACTCTGGAGAAGTCCCTTAAGCCACTTCAACTCACAAGTCACTTTCGCCATAGCCCGATATTCTGCCTCTGCAGAGGAAAAGTGAAACTGTAGCCTGTTTCTTGGTCTTCCAAGAGATAGGTGAAGCACCAAGAAATACCATCCATCCAGTAACTGATCTCCGTGTTTTGGGACAAGCAGCCCAATCTGAATCACACCACCCTGTCAGCTTCCGATTATAGTATCTCTGAAGTAGAACACCCTGTCCCGGGCTCCCCTTCAAGTAACGTACTACTCTCAAGGCTGCTGCCCAATGATCCTCCTTTGGTGCCTGCAAAAACTGAGACAAAATGTGCACGGAAAAACACAAGTCTGGCCTAGTGAAAGCCAGATAGATAAGCCTACCCACAAGCCGCGGATACTTCTCCCCATTGGCCAGGTCCGGACTCATCGAAGCTGCAAGTTTCTGATTCTGCTCCATCGGAAACGACACGGGCTTCGCTCCCAGCAGTCCTGTTTCAGATATAATGTCCAGAGTGTATTTCCGCTGACACAAGACAATACCCTCTGCACTCCTCGCCACCTCTATGCCCAAAAAATATTTGAGCTTCCCCAGATCCTTCATGTGAAAACAGGCACTCAAATATTTCTTGAACTCTGCAAGTTCCTTGGAATTGTTCCCCGAAATAATCGAATCATCCACATACACCAAAACATTCATCTTAACCCCCTGCTTCGAAAAAGTAAACAGTGAGTAATCCGAGTAAGACTGAACAAACCCATACCTCCGCAATGCTGCTGTCAACTTTGCAAACCAACATCTGGGGGCCTGCTTCAACCCATACAACGATTTGCGAAGCCTACACACTTGGCCATCTCTCCCTTTGCCGAAACTAGGAGGAACCCGCATGTATACCTCTTCCGTCAGAACTCAATGCAGAAAGGCATTGTGAACATCCATCTGGTGTAGTTCCCAATCCTTTGCTGTTGCAACTGCTAGAAAAGTCCTGACAGTCACCATCTTCGCCACTGGTGCAAACGTATCAGAGGAATCAATGCCTTTCACTTGGTGATTGCCAAACACAACCAACCATGCCTTGAGCTTCTCAACCTGCCCATCTGAACGATACTTGATCTTATAGATCCACCTACTCCCCAATGCTTTCTTGCCAGCTGATAATTTCTCCAATGTCCAAGTCCCATTCTTTTCCAGAGCTTGGATTTCAGTTTGCATAGCCTCACACCAGCCTGCATCTTTCATGGCATCCTTGAAAGACTTAGGCTCAACCCCTGTAGTAACAGCTGCAAGAAAAGTACGATGGTCCACCGAAAAACAACTACTATCCTAATAATTAGACAAAGGGTAGAGATTACCATGACCGGAGGAATGCTTGGAACTCGATGAAGCGAGGGGGGGGGGGGGTGGACTTGAAACCAACAACTGTATTAACCACAAAATCTCGAAGACGAACAGAAGGAACCAAGTACGCATACCTCTACCTAAATGCACAACTAGATCCCCTTTGCCTCGCACCTCATCCCCATCCACCACAGACTGCGGAACAGCCTCGGGATCTCCCCCTGCCGCCGTTGGACCCGGCACATCTGGTGGCGCCGAGGTGGTGCTAGGCGAAACCGAAGGGGGAGGTACCTCCAGTTCTCCCTCATCTTCCTCAAACTCATCCTGTACAATGTCAACCAAGTCCGGTGCAACAATATGTTCCTCAACCAAAGCAGCAGAAGGATGATCAGAGAAAGGAAACACAGATTCAACAAATTTAACATTACGGGAGACAAAATATTCACGGGTCTCCAAATCATACAACTTCCACCCCTTTTTCCCAAACGGATATCCCACAAAGATACACCGACGACTTCTACTAGCAAACTTATCAAATTTGGCTTTCAAGTTATGGGCATAGCACAAAGAACCGAAAACACGTAGCTCAGATAGAAGAGGTTTCACACCAAACAGACATTCATACGGGGGCTTATAATTCAACAATTTCGAGGGAGTCTGATTTATCAGATAGCCAACAGTTAAAACACATTCACCCCAAAACTGCAAAGGAAAATTAGCTTGAAATTTTAAAGCCCGAGCTATATCTAATATGTGCCTATGTTTCCGTTCAACTCTACCATTCTGTTGGGGTGTGCCCACACAAGAGGTTTGAAAAATAATACCCCGATCAGCCAAAAAATTCCTAAGACAAAAGAATTCAGTCCCATTATGACTCCGCACCGTTTTAACTTTAGCATTAAATTGACGTTCTACTAAAGCTAAAAAATGGGTAAACAATTCAAACACCTTAGTTTTATCACGCATCAAGTAAATCCAAACTCCTCGAGTAAAATCATCAACTATAGTGATAAAGAAACGAGCACCACACGAAGATAAAGTATGATAGGGACCCCATAAATCACAATGTATCAATTCAAAAGGAAAACATGTTTTATTGTCACTCAATAAAAATAATTCACGAGTCTGTTTAGCCTGGCAACGCACATCACATGACTTATTCAAACCATCACTAGAAATAAACTAAAATGGAAGGTTCTTCACGATTTAGCTGAGGGATGCCCCAATCTTTGATGCCAAACAACCGGATCCTACTGATCAACAACTCGATTTGCCTGAACACCAAAGCCACCCCTGAAGTAGTAGAGTCCCCCCCGCCTTTCACCGATTCCAATCAGCATCCTCAAACGTCGGTCCTAAATAACACAGCCAGATTTAACACAGTGTACCACACAGTCAGTATCATCAGCCAGATGCGAAACAGAAATAAGGTTGCACAATAAATGAGGTACATAATAAACATTGTTCAAGGTCAAGTGACTAGACAATCTGACCGTTCCACTTTTCACAGAAACAACCTTACTACCATCAGGAAGCCCAACAGTGCAAGAAGGCATATCATGTAAATTGGACAACAAAGACAAGTTACCCGTGACATGATTTGAAGCACCCGTATCTATAAGCCATAAACTGGACAGAAACTCACCACTCAATCGATTATTGGTGCTCTTATCACCCAAAAGAGAAAGCAGCTGTTGCAATTGCTCAGAACTCACACCCGGAATACCCGAAACAGGCGCCGAATCACCACTGCCCACCGCGGCACCTCCACTGGTCACCGGACAGACCACTACACGCGCCTTAGCAATGCGAGGTCGCGCCGCTGCACCTGCTGCCGGTCCGCCTCCTTTCCCACGGCCAGCTTTGCGATTAGGGTTGGCCTTTCCATGGAATTGAGGCCGTTCTCCCCACCATTCCGGATATCCATTCTTCCCAAAGCAGGTAGATTCCTCATGCCCAATCCTACTACAGTAAGTGCAAGTGACATTAGGAAGAAATCTCAATTTAAACTCAGAAGTACCTTTATGCGGGGCTTTCACAGCAAAAGTCATCACATCCACCTGGTCAGATTTGACAGAACTATTCCGGGTCTGCAGTTGCTCCTCTTGATTCATTGCCTGAAACGCGCAATCCAATGTGGGTAGTGGATTTTGCGTCAAAAGTTGAGAACGAAGGCTCCCAAATCGCTCCTGATTGATGCCAAACAAAAAATCATGAAACTTCGCCTCATCCTTTTTCTTCTAAAACTCTTCACTCATTCCACAAATACAAGCAGGCACCGGATTGTATTTGTCGAGTTCATCCCATACTTTTTCTAATCTCCCAAAGTATGTAGCAACAGACATGGTGGCAGTCTGTTTGCAATTGGCCAGCTCAAATTTCAACTCCTGTTGTCGTTGTCCACTACTAACAGTAAACCGTCTCTGCAATAAATCCCACAATGGTTTCGCCTCTTCAAAATAAGGAATCGTGTTCTTCTGCGACTCATCAATGGTGTTCATGATCCATTGCACGAGTGTAGATTGCACCGCATCCCAATCATTCAGATACATCGGATTCACAGGTTTGCGAATACCACTATCCACAAAACCATACTTTTGCCTTCCTCGCAACGATAAGCGCATAGAACGAGCCCATTATTGGTAATTCGCACCATTAAGTTTCACCGTACTAATCATGTTCCCCGGATTATCATTGGAGCCAAGATAATACGGAGAAGAGGGGTCAATTCGCCGATAAATAATCTCTGCATCAGGGTCATCAGTCCCGATTTTCGGGTTCGGGGGGTTCGCCGGAGCCGGTGTCTTCTGGTCGGCGCCGGGGGTCATGGTCTTCGATCCTTTATCAGCCATGGTGAAAGAGATTGAGGGGGGGGGGGGGGTTCGAAAAATCAAAGGTGGAGGCTAGGGTTTTTTATTTCGTGGCTCTGATACCATGATGAGATATATTTTTCTGTATTCATTATGAACTTGTACAAAGAGTTTATATACAGCTAACATACCAAACCTACGAGGCCCAAAATAACCTACGAGGCCCAAAATACACTTAACTATACAATATATCCAACACTAACAATGAAAGTGATGTAATTATGATGAATAATAACTTGGGCAAGTGAATGATGAATGGTGACAAATAATGAGTAAATGTTGATTCCGTTAGGCTTAAAGCAATTTCGGCATGCCAAGTATGTATGTGTGCTCAATAGATCATAGATTCAAAGATAACTTTTTTGTATTGAATGTTATCCCCTTAGTTATAGTTCACGGAATCCTTCCGATCCCCAGTCTTTCTTAATTAGTCGTAGTCTTGGTTGTAACGACTATCACTAGCCAAATAATACCTCTTTATCTTGAGTTCTTCCACAAACGAGCAAAGTTCAAATATTTAGCGGCATAAAGAATTAGAAGAACATAATGCAAACGATATATCCTACCAACGACAGGTAATATAACCCCAGTTTGTGTACCGCTTTAAACGCATTTGCTTAGTGTACCGCAAATTACCCGAGCAATATGCTGATAAAGGCCTTGTCAGGATCATCCGGACAAATATTTTTCTCTCCTTTTTGTTACAAAAAAAATGGTTTTTGTGGATCCTTAATTTTCTTTTCTAAATTTCTTGACTATGGATACCCCTCTTTTTCATCTATAAATTCCCTCATTTTCCAATTATTTTCACGTAATCTTTCCAATCTTTCTCATTTATCTCAATTATCTATATTTTATAGTTATTGTAATGTAATTTCTTTATATACTATTGGTAAAATATTATTTAACCTGGTTTGATAAAAAGACAACTTATGACATAGTTTGAAAATGTACAATTTACCTTCATGGTTTGATAAGGAGATAACTTATTCTCAAGGTTTGAAAATGGAAAACATACCTCTATGTGGTTTCACTACAACAAATTCGGTCTTCAACACCGGTTATTTAACCCATTGAGCACTTATTTTTTGCTTTTTTTGTTCTTGTTTGAATGATATGTAGTTTTAATGATTTCAGACCACCTACATCGGTTATCCTGGAACCGTTGTTAAATGTCCGAGATGTTCAACACCGGTTATTTGTAGAATCAATGTTAAAAGAGGTAATTTATTTTAAAAAATAAAATTTTAAGGCAATATTGTATATTAAACTTTAACTTTTTACATATATCAATCTTTGTAATAACAGAAGTATCCCTATTATAATCTAGAATGATATAATATATACTCATCTTCCTCTTCGTCTTATGCTTTCCCTTCAACTCTTCGTTTATCTTCCTTTTTGAGTATCTATAGAGTTTCATTTTCTCTCCGGCTTCGATAAGTCCCCACCACTTTTCTATTCGAAAATATACACTCGATCATCCTCTCGAGAGTCTTTGATTTTTCACCGCCACTTTCCTCTTTGAAAATTCACGCTCATCTTTTTGAGAGGTTTGAAAGATACATTCATCCTGTCAAGAGGCTTTTTTTTTTTTTGCTATCAAAAGGCCATTGACCACCTTGGCCTTTGTCATCCTTCATGTTCTTTGTCATTCTCTAGCCACACTATTAAACAAAAACACTTCTCTAGTTAAGAAAAATATGAAAGTATGACTGAAAAAATAATGGCCAATCTGGGGACTAGGATGTGACAGCAACCTAAAACTTTTTTGTTACTAATCTTTTCCCTTTATAGCCATTAGAGCCTTAGGTTTCTGTCACGCCTCAATCCCCAGTTTGGCCTTAGGTTTTTCAATATACTTCTGTATTTATCTTAACTAGAGATCGAGATGTTTCGCTCTAACAGGATGACGGAAGAATGGCAGTAAATATATGTATAGCAAGAATTTCTGAAGAGTTTTTAACATGTTAATATTTGGAACTCTCTTTTTCTCAAATTTTCAACCAACACCAACCACCATTCAGTACAAATTTACTGAAATGGGTGAATGTGCAGAAAATAATACCTATAAAATATGAAAATATGAACAACAATTAAAACATGCTTTCAAGCAATACCCAAAAAATAGAAAAATAAAACTCATAAAAAAATAGGGTTTAGATCGAATCAGACTATAGGGAGGCGGATTCGATTTGAACACTTAGAAAAAAAAAAATGAGATTCAATTACAGGCTTTCAAATATATCGAGAAAAAACAAAAAATATTGTACCAAAAAGAAAAACAGGGTTTAGATCGACTTGACCTACAGGGGTGCCGATTCGATCTAAAAACTTGAGAAAAAAAAAAAAAAAAGAGTAACAGTTTCATGCTTTCAATACCCAAAAAATAGAAAATGTCAAAAACACAAAACAAAGATAGGGTTTAAATCGAATCGGACTGCAGGGGTGCCAATTCGAACTAAACACTTCTAAAAAATCTGCGATATTCTCATTCTTTCAATACTCGAAAACAAAAAATTTAAAAACGGTTTAGATCGAATAGGGCTGTAGGGCTCTCGATTCGATCTAAACACTTAGAAACTTAGTAATATTATGCCAAACACATATTTGAAACACAAAAACATAGTAACACTAAACTTTGTCGAATCAAAAACCAAAAAAAAAAAAAAAAGGTTATATCTACAGACATGGTTGATGTTGCTCGCTTTCTTCGTACAAACAAGAAAGATGACCTCTTCTTCTCTATGGAACCTTAAAAAAACAACGAGGTTGTTAAAAAAAAAAAAAAAACCCTATCCTAGAAAGTAAATAAACAAACAAAAATTTCTTTTTCTACCTATACCCGGTGATGAATGTGAATTTCTCCACGTCGGATTGGATTTGAACATCAACGGCGATGGTCGATCTTGTCTTGGTGACAGTTTACTATGGTGAAAATTTAGGATTGAAAATTTTCTATATGCAAAACATGATGTAGAGAGCGCTATGCTAAAAATATATGCTAAGTTCTGATTTTTCGTAGTCACGCGTATTTTTCGATAATCTTTAAAATCGGTTATACAAACCACCTGTGTTAAATTGCATCTTTAACACTGGGTACACATGAAACCGGTGTTAAAATGTATCATTAACATCGGTTGCCCCTTCACTGGGGTCAATGACCCGTGTTTTTTTGACGCTAAAACCAGTTTTCAGTGTAACTGGTGTTGAATATCCGTTTTGTGGTAGTGTTTGATAAAGAGACAACTTACCCCCTATAGTTTGAAAATAGATTAAATTTGTGGTAGCGTTTGATAAAAAGACAACTTATCCCTATGGTTTGAAAATGGACTAAAAACGGCTACATTAGTGGAAGAAACTTATGTGAGTTGTCGTGAAACGCCCCACGTTGCGGAAGACTTTGCTAAGAAGTCAAACTTGATGGTCACAACCTCATTCTCTTTATAAACTTGAAACCTTTAGCTAATTTAAGTGGGACTAGCCACTTTTATTCTTAACTAAAAAGATTTAGAGGTGAACGAACAGAAATCTAAGCGGAGCAAGTAAGCTAGACCCTTCTAAGTTCAGGAACTTGCAGAATTATCAATACATGAAAATACACAAGCTCAAAAGTAAATAAATGAGAATTCTAAAAGTAAAGGATAAACCTCACAATTAAACCTTTGAATTCTGAAGAGTATGATTTCGGCTGCCTCCTATTTATAAGGATAGGGGTAGTCAAAATTTACATGGAAAGAAACTAGAAAAGAATTAAAAGTGGAAACCAAACAAGAGTTGAAATCCTTTTACAAACCAAATTCGAAAGAAGCTTGAATAAGGCTATTGTAATTTTCAGTTATCTCCTTTTAAGGAAATCCGAAAATACAAGAAATAAAATAGGAAAAGGAAAGCTTGAATTTGGTATCTTGAAGAGAAAATCAAAATTCAAGTTGTAACAGAAATAAAGTAACTAAAACATAATAAGAAACTAATAATTAATTCAAGTTGTAAACAATTTAGGTAACTTGACTTAACTATAATTAAAATTAGGAAAGGAATAGGAAAACATACACTTTCCAAATCCTTCCCGGATTCTTCTTGCAACTTGCGTGAATTGCAAGTGGGCTTTCCGCATGCGGATCCGATGATGAAGAGGCGGGCTGCGATGGGCCGTGGCGTAGGTCGGCGATTGCGTAGGCTTGGGTACTGGTTTAGGCTTCGCAGCTTGCTTCTGATTTTTGCTAGGCCAACTGCGGAAGCTTGGATGCTGTATGGATTGGCCCAAGTAAGATGAAGCATGAGTTGTGGATGAGAGGTTTTGTAGAGTCTACAGACACTACGAAACAGGCCACTGCGGAAGTGGGCTCAGCTTTTCATGATCCTCCTCGATTTCAATGATCACAACCGAGCTGGGCTTTTGTCTCTGAAACCTGCGGAATATGGGTTCCTGCTGTATGGGTCCTTCCTTTGGATTAGGGAAGCTTATGATGACCTCATCAGAAACTCTCCGCTTAATTTTAAACTATGGAGGATAAGTTGTTTCTTTGTCAGACCCTTTGTCAGACCACAGTGCTAAATTGAACTTTACTTTATATTATTCAAATTCTCAAAACTCTCATAATATTTTATCTATTTCTATACAATCTTAGGTTTTAAATTAGTTTTCATATTAATTGTCTGTTAATTAAGATGAAAAAATATTAACCAATGATGAGTAAAACATAAAAAAGAATCGATACATTATCACATTGACATACAATAGGCATCCAATTTAAGTTGCAGGCTAACAGCAGCGAGAATTTATCAATACATCCACACATGAGGAAGAAAACATTACGGATACAGATCCATTTGTTTGTTGGCGAACGACATTTTACCCCTGATATTGGATAAAATTACATAACAAACCATATTATTTATGACAATTACATCTACATCCTCTTAATTTGGTCATACTACAAAACAAATTAACCCCAAGAATAACATCAATTGTACCACATTTTTCAGGGTCTTTTTGCGATCGATTCATAAATATTTAGATTTGTTTCGGAATATTATCAAAATCTTGGGCGTCAAATATATTCATATTTTGGTAATGTTAATCTTAATTCCATCGAGAGGTTTTTGATGGGGCAAGTAAACCATTCCTGCTTCCGGATTCACCAGTTCCCACCTAAAATTTCACAATTAATTAGATAGATACTATTGCAATATTGTATGAAAATATTATTTAAACCAAACTTGTATTAATTAAGCAATTATATTTGTAGTAGGATTTGTTATTTTGTTTATTTCCTATTTGGTTTAGTGTTTGTTTTGGATAACCTAGTTGTTTTAGAAAATAGTTCTGAATCAGATTAATGGTAGGATTTAGGGATAGTTAGGGAGAAACTGAATAGCCTTCGGGTTGTTTCTCGATCAAGTTTCGACTTAGGTGCGCCGCATAGATTGTGTGCGTGCGAATTTGTTTATTGTTCGTTTATTACAAAGAAGTTATATTCCACTGTGCGTTAATCTCTTTAATATTATTTTGGATATATATTTTGTTTTAAATCCTACAAATATGCGTCAACATTATTATATATTTTCTCTATTTTATTTGTAGAGTCTTTGTTTATAATCTTTTTCTTTCTGGTTCAATAAAAAAAATTAACATTTGTAATTTTTTATCAATATGTACTAATATAATTATATGTGGTTTGTAATTAACCCGTCTTTGAAAAGTAATAAGATAAATGGAAAGCTTATTGACAAAGTTTTGAACATAAAAGTTTTCAAAGCAAACTTTTTTAGTGAAACAAAAAGTATTTTTGAAAATTAAACTTTTCTAATAGAACAGATGAAAATGTACTTGCCTGTAACCTCTTACTAAATGATGGATAAATATGGCAACCTGCAATCTAGCAAGCATGTTTCCTGCACAAATTCTTGGTCCTCCACCGAATACCATGTATGATCCTGCCAAATTACATATATAGCCATGTAGATGATTCCAAATACACACCAAAAAAATAATAATAATAAAATTATTTGATTCTGTCATTAAAAGAGTCTGTTTGTATAAACCGTATAATTTTTTATGTGATTTAAAGTATTATACATTAAATAAGTTATTTGTCATATTTATTTTATTTATACATGAATCCCATTATAGTGGGAGCACGATTCAGGGCACGTGAAAATTATATTGGCACATAATTTGAAAATTAAAGGACCTAATTAAGAATTTATCAATATGAAGATATAAATGGAGGATGTGAGTTAATTCAAGGGTTCAAATTAAATTGGTGGTAGTGCTTTTTTCATCTGACAGCTGGAAGCATTGAAAATTGAAAGGCTTAGATTCATTTTGTGGTAATCCTTTTCTAATCCAATGGCATGAATTCCCTGACATTGAACTTGTCATAAAATAATAAAAAATTGTTTAAAAACAATTATTTTTTTAATAAGACGGAGGAAGCTAGAGTAATTTACTTACATTCCATCTATCTGATTAAAGCACAAGGGATCATCAAAATTATCAGGATCTGTGTGAAGGTATCGAACCCAACACATTACTTTCCACCCCTTTGGTATTCTGAAACCTACATTTCGAGTTTAGTGAATTTCATTAGGTGGCCAGAGTTTAATATTTATGTATATAATGCAAGATCTGATTCAAAAGAAAGAATGATGAAATAAATTCTCTTGAGAGAAAAAAAGAAAAGAAAAAGAAGAATTAAGAAACGGAGTGACACATACATACCTTTGTAGTCAACATCTTTTCTAGCCGTTCGAAAAATAACAAAAGCTATGTTGGCTAATCTTGTTGTCTCTTCTACAACTTGTTCACGTACACGTGTGTTAATTAGCTCTATTTTAAATTAATTAAGAAAATGATGTAATATATAGATACCTTAGTTGTATACTTCATTTTCTGAATGCCATCACTGCTTATCAATTCTCCTTTTTTGCAAGTAGATGCATGCTCTTCCTACAACAGTACAATTTCAGTATTATATATATATATATATAAATCGATTACAATAAAATAACGATATTCAAAACATTAAATTCATTAATAATAATATTGATTGTTTAGATATACTTTTTTCATCCAATATCTAATTATTACGTCATATAATTAATTACTAATAACATATTAAATAATTACTCCTTCCGTCGTAATTAAAGAGTTCAGTTTGAAAAAATATACTCATTCTATTCCATAAGCAGAGTTCATTTCTAATTAAGAATTTATGCAAAATAAACAAATAGAAATTGAACTCTTATAATTTTATCTTTTATTTTTAATTAAACATAACTCTGAATTAAAAAAGCATAAATTTTAAATGTCACGTCACTCATCATCCTGAATGCATATCTAAAAAGTACCTGAAGCTTTCTGAGAACATTTGGATATTTGGCCAAATAGTACAAAGCCCACATAATAGAGAGGGAAGTATATTCATATCCTGCAACAAGAAGGCTTACAACATTATCTAGAATTTCTTCATCACTCAGATGCTTTCCTTCTTCATCTCTTAACTGCATTAACCCATCCATTAAATCATGATTAACTCTAGCCTTTTCTAAAATATTTGCCCCTCCATTTCTACGCTCCTTCTCCAACTGCTCCTTGAAAATGGCCACAACTTTCCTCCTACACTGTTAAGTGAATAAACATGCATGCATGATTAAGCTTAATCAACTAATTTATCTTAATTTTTCACAGTAAGTGATGTGACATACATTTATTGATCAATAATATAATGTTATTAATTATTTTATAAAAATGTAGACAATTAACACGTCACTTTCTATTAAAAGCTCGTGATATTTATACTGACAAAATCAAACGTAGATTTTATTTATTCATAGTAATTAATCAATATAACTTGCATTTAACCTGGACAGCATGACGATAAGCATTTCCTGGTAAATTGAAGGGAAGGCTTCTGATTCCTTTAAGCATGCCCTCAAACAGCTTGTCAAGGGCATCCAAATTCCTTCTCATTCATGTCGATCTCTACATCTCAACCCAAAGAAAACCACGAATAAGTCCTATTCTCCGTTTAATATAAATAGTATATTTTTAATACTGAATATTAAAAATATGACCTTTTTTAATGAGATAGATCAAAGAAGTAATACATAATATATAATAAATTAAGGGTTTGTATGATATCACCACTTAATGCTTAAAATTATTTTATTAAGAGATAATAATTTTTAGTGTACTTAGTAACGGAAATTCAAACCTCTTAATTATTTAAGCACTACTTATTTCCTTTACAAAAATTTAAGCGAAAAAAGTCAGCTTATCTCTTAGTGCTCCACGTAACAATTCTTTAAATAATTCATATTTGATTTCAGAAACTATCCCTTTTATTTTATTCATATTGATTTAACAATAATTATTATTATTTTTTCTTTATTAGCATACCACATATTTTAAAATTTTCCATCATAATATTGTAAAATAAAATTTATTTTATTTTTTATAATTATATTTTCGTATTAAAAATTTATTTAATAAACTATATCATTTATCCATTTTTATAAATTTCATACGATATGTTTTATATTACTTATATAATTTTATTAATTACATATGATTTTTATTGTAAAATTTTTAATTTGTTTTAGACAACAACAGTGGATTCATTTTTAGGGATTTTAATAAATTGTAATAAATTTTTTTTTTTAATCATTCAATGTAATGCATTTTATCTTATTTTGTTTCCTTATGTTTTTCATTAATCACAATTTATAAATACAATAAATTCAACGTAAGAGTAAAATAGTATATTTTCAAGATTTCAGCATTAATTAAAATCAACATATTTATCAAACGAGATCGAGTAATTAAGCATTCTGATTCAGAGGTTCAAAAAATATATTTCAACATTAATATGTTAAGTGTTTAATCAATTCAGTATTATGGTTTCAACATTAAACATTCATATATAAGCATTAGTTTTTATCAAACGGGCCCTAAGGATAATTGATAAAAACTCATGATGTACCATTGGCGCTTTGCATTAATGAAGTCATCCGGGCGTCTAAGAAACTTGAAATAGTAGAGAAAAGCAGTCATTTCTCCAATGAACGGAAGCCCCATGTAGCCCGGAGGAAGCCTAGTTCCACCACCGGAACACCGAAAGCCGTCGGCAAAGCATAGATAATGTCATTTCACAAAAAGAAGAGACATCCTAAGAGAAGAAAGCCAACCATCAACATTGCAAGCACCATTTTGGAAACTATATTCCTATTAATTAATCTTGCAACACACTAACAAACAGTGAGATTTGATTGTTTTTAGATTATTGGAAAGACTAATTGCTGCTTTATATAATGCAATATTTGCAACCAAAGGGCGATGAAATTATGCCCTGGAGATTATTCCGCTAAGTGAACCCGCAAGAGGACAAGGGATAAAAACAAAGTTCCCTCAAGTGATACAGTATTAGACCCCTAATTAATCGTATATAATATTATTATTTCTAAACCATCTCAAATCAAGATTAGCTAGTACTATACAGCTATAAGACAACATTTGCAGTCAAAAATAGCAAGGAAGTACTGTACAGCTATAAGACAACATTTGCAGTCAAAAATAGCAAGGAATCTTTTTCTGCCCTCATTAATTTTTTAACAATTTTGTTTCATAATGCCCCTAAATTAATCTATGCAGGAAACATGCTTGCTAGTTGCCATATTTAAATTAAGTAATTTATTACTATTTGTTTAAGTTATGTTACTACTTTTTAAAAATAAATTATTAATTATGAACCCCTCATAATTATATTAGTAAGGTATGAAAAAGTAAACAAAATAAAAACATACTCCCTCTGTCCCACTCAAAGAGTCCATTTTGAAATATATACAACTTATTATGGATTGTGAGATACAACTAGGGATGGCTACGGTTCTGAAACCGCCGGTTACGGTTCCAAAAACGCCGGTTACAGTTCATGAATCAGTGGAACCAGAACCGGAACCTTGGGGGGACAGTTCCATGCCGGTTCCGGTTTCAATTCTGGTTTTGTCATGGTTCCGGTTCTGTCACGATTCCCATTCCGATTCCAATCTTTTTCGTTTATTTAACAATTTTTTTCGTTTATTTAACAATTTTAACTGATAAATGTTATTTTATTTTGACTCAACTAATAACTCAATTATTTATAAATAATTAAAATTACAAAAATAAAATAAAATCTGTAGCAACAGTACATACATTTAAACTATTAAATGATTTATATAATAAAAGATACAAAAATAAATTGTGAAAAAAAATATATAAAGATGAATAATACATCAATATATTATTTTTAAAAAAATCAAGAGAGTGATGCCTTGTTATAAATAGTGAGAAATCAGAGTTTGAACTTTCTAGCATTGAAACTTTTACAAAATAAATACATCTTGAATATTCAATATAATTCATCTTCATCATCTTCATCATTTGCGGAAGTTGCGGTTGGATCTAATTTAATTTAATAATTAATCAATTTTAATTTAATTTAATGCTTATTTATATTATATTAATAATATATATAAAAAGTATACTATTAGTTTAGGTATGATTATAATAAATATATTTAAAAATAGTTTATATATATTATATGTTAAACATATGATATAATTATAATTATAATTACAATTATAAGAATGAGGTTCAAAAAAAAACAAATAGTTGAAGTGGTTAATCAACTTTGCTTAAAGTCTTTCAATTCTAGCAAAGGGTCGCATGTTCAAATCTGTGCAAGAGGAATGAAAAAATTATTATCTTTATGGTTCTCACATTAGAACCGGAGGGTTGGATCCTTTGGAACCGGTGGTCCGGTTCCGGTTCGAACCGAAACCGTGGCCATCTCTAGATACAACACCTAAAATAAGTAATTATGAACTACACATTATTATATTAGTAAGGGTATGTAATGTAATAAATTCAAAGTGGACTCTTTAAATGAGACAATTTTTTTTTGTGAAAGTGAATTTTTTGAATGAGACGGAGGGAGTAATTCTTCTATTGAAAAGAGAAAAGACTTTTATAATAAAATCGAGAAAATATATAATTATGTTGAATCATGGAATAATATCTAATTTTGAAATTCATAGTGGGATCTGGTGAATTCTGAAGCAGGAATTACTTTCTACCTTTCCCACTGAAAACCTCTCGATGTGGTAGTTCCGAATCGAGGCACTCTCTATCGATCTAATCTAGAAAGCCATTTTTGAAAAGTTATTTCTTCACAAACGAAATTTTTTTAAAAAATAAATTTAAAGAAAGAGATTGTGATCCGCCTCTCTCTTTTCTCTCCTCCTCTTAAACACTAGCCTCCATCTTCTCTAATTTCCTTCCCCATCTCCCCCTCCTATGGGAGATGGGGGAAATAGATTTCCTGAATAAACGGGAGTTTCTCCCCCATAAATAAATATGTATTTTATTATTATCAAGTGAAGATTCAGTCGGTTATGGGCTTTTATCAAAAGGTTAGTGGCAGATTCGAGATCGGATTCATACTTTGGTACGTGATTTGTCCAGTGCGATGGTGATTTTTTGTTCTACTAGTTAGATTTGTACGGATTACTACTTGTTTAGATCTGTATAGATTTAATTTAGTTAATTTTCAACTGTTTGTATCTGATTATTATCAGATTAGATTATATCACCAATTCGCTCTTGAGTAATGAAATATGGCATTTATTATAAAAAAAAAAGCCTGTTTTTCAAAGGGAAATGTACTAAAGAGCCTATATTCTTACACGGGAGAAGACGCCAAACTACGCTAAGCATGAGCAATCTTGGTTATCCTTTTTTCAAATTTAAACATTTGCCTGATGCCCTCAAGATCCAAGTACAAACTAGAGGCGAAAGGCAAGCGAAAGTAGTCTTTATCCGCAGAAAGCATAATCCTAACAACCGTTACCCACAAGGTTGATTTTCCCCTTCCACACCCACAACCCTTGAGGGGAAAAAGAATTTTTTGTGAAGAAAGACATTTTTTTCAAAAATTACTTTATCCACAAACGGAAAAAGAAAATTCTGTGAAAAAATGACTTTGCTTAAAGTCTCTCTTTCTTTATTTTGGAAATAAACCATGACAGGCCTTATTTTCAGAAATTTTCACTAAAAATAAATTATTAACATAAAAAACTCATCTAACCTCTTACGAAATGCAATGATTACGTATCTTGTGTATACGGAATGCAAATAATTACAATATGCTGTTTAACTCTTTCGATATTGGGAAATTATCTAGTAGCATCCAACTAGTCCACGTATTTCGTTGCTGCAGGGAGCATTCATGAGAATTATGAATTGGGAGCCGTTAAATGGACAAAATCGGTCTAGTATCGAGGCGCATAAGTTGAATTTCACGTCAGCGTCTTGGTTAAAAATACGAAAATAGCCTCATGATGTGATTAATCTTTTTCCTTTTTTTCCAGAAATAAGTAGATTATATTCACAATAAATTTAATTGATCAAATGATCTACAAGGTGGGTAACGTAGACCATTGATTTTCTTCAATTTTCAAAGCGGTAGGAAAACACAAGTTTCATTTCTGACTCGATAAACACTAACATTATACATTGCTAGTAAAGTATAAAAAATTCATAAATTTTTGCTGCCCGGCGGTCGGAACTATTGCCCATCCCCGATACTCTATTCATCTCGGAGATAGTTGCGGAGTTGTCAGGTTTTAAGCTGAATTTCATTCCTTGTCGGGATAGGGTAATTTCAATCCGTACGGCATACGAAGTTCTAAGGCCATCTCCAACCATTTCTTCATTTTGCAGTAAATTTTTCACATTTTGCAGAAACTACAGTGATTTTATACCAACCAATTCCACATCTCCATCCACAAAAAAGAATATTCCATTAAATTCTCTTCCTTATTTAATTTTATATTCTTCTTTATTATTTTATTTATTTATTTATTTATTTATTTACAGAATACCCCATACTTTTGGATATTATTACGCATTTAATAGTTAGTGAATGAAAGTATTAAATTGTCTATACTATTAAAATACTAAATAATATATTAAAAAAGAATCATAATTCACAAATTGTAATGTTCAAGTGTTTAAAATTACAAAAAAACTATAAACAATAAATGAGCAAAAATAAAACTACTATTATATATAATAAATCATATTGTATACTATAAAATAATAAATTAGTAATTAAATAAACTAAGGACTAACCTGCAAATTACATAAGTAATATAATAATAATATAAACATATTATAAAAAAATTTTAAAAAAAGGGCTTGCTTGTAGAATGTACAGTGCTTCAGCATTTTGCTGAAGCACAGTACTTATTTGCTGAAATAGCTGCTTTATGCGGCTGGTTTGGAATCCAGCTGCATAAAGCAACTGTCTTTTCTGCAAATTGCCACCTCCTTTGGAGATGGCCTAAGGGGTAGGGGGCAACAGCCACTCAACGAATTTTTGGGCTAAGACCCTGCTGTTGAAGCTCTCAATTTTTATATGGAGGTTGGTCAATCATATTCTGTCGTTGGATGACTCTCTATGCAAAATAGCTTTTCATTAGCATCGAAATGCCCTTTTTGATTGCACGAGGGCAGTCGGGAACATGTTTTCTACGCATGCACCCAAGCGAGGCAGGCTTGGGCAATGGTTTTTAATTTACTGCAATTGGGACCTTGTACAATGGCCAATCTAGATGAATGTTTGGAGTACTTCTTGTCATTGGAGGACTCGGAGGTCCGACTGTTGCCCCCTGTGAATTGTTGGGAGCTTTGGCCAAGGTACTGTAGTGCAGTTTTGATGCCCATGCTGGGTCTGTGGAGAGACTGATTGTGACGCCCCGCCCCGACCCCTTGTTCCCTCGGATCCATTCCCGACAAGGAAAAGCAAGACGGGTAGAGTGGGCGTCATTCAGGGCTCGCGCACAACAATCGATACAGATAATAAATAAGAATTACCGTAAAAATGTATTTATTATCCTAGCAATTCAAGCAGTTCATGATAGCGGAACAACAAAGATAAAGTCTGAGGACGGTTATAGACCAAATTATCTTCCCAAAACCATAATTGTATTTAGCCTAACTATTACAGAGTTCTTGTCTTTATTGCTTTCATTCACGCCCATCGGTCTTACCTCTATCGTCACTCAAGTCAAGCCCCTATAAAATAATAAGATAGAAGGGGGTGAGCTTCACTAAGCTCAGTGAAAGATCTCGGGTTTCCTTAGGAAAATTCCCACCGTAAATCTTTAAATAACAGGCCGAGTAAAGAGTTTATGCATATATATATATATATATATATATAACAGCAGAATTGTAGGCATGCATGGCAAGCAGGTAAACAAGTCAATCAAGTCAAGCTAGTAAATCAAGTCAAGCAAGTCATGTAGTATAGGCAAGCATATAGCAAATACTAATGTAGGCATGGCAACACAGATACAACATTTATATGCAGCACATTTGAGCCACGAGACTCCCCATGATCAGATAACGCGGTCTAGCTTTCTCATAATAAAGCTAAGTTGGAATCTATTCACATTTCACTTGCTTGCGTTGATGGTTTGCAAAGTACATCACCCCACTGCAGCCGTATCGGTAAAACTGGGTATGCTCGACGGCAGGGTTTTTCGATCCGTGGCCTTTTTCTTTTCGGGCTAAAATGGGTTCCTCTCATATAGAAGGAGTGTCGACTATCAGTGACATGACTTTCGCCGGCAAGCCCTACCTAGTGGACAAGCAGCTACTATATATTGAATAAGGAAGACTCAGAGCCCAGGTCTTTTCACGTAGGTCCTTTGACCTATTTCACGCTAAGGTGATCATGGCAAACCCTAGCATGCTTCATACATTTCTAGAGGCAATCATGCAAATCCTAGATTTTATAATCCTGGGACGGGCCTAGTCCTTTCTTGGCAATACATGATGTTTGTATGTGTTCATGGGCATACATCTCTAGAGACAAATATGCAATCCTAGATGACACGTGATTAACCCTGAAAAGGCACCACACTTCATGGCTACTATGTCATGCTTTCATATATAGGTGCATACATTCATAGATATTCAATTGATCATGGCAAGTCAAGTATATTCAAGTCAAGTCAAGTTAAGCATGGCGTAACATAATCATCATAGCATCATCATGTTAAGCAACACGTATACACACTTAGCATTAAGTTGTATTTAAAATAGGCTAGTGCTGAGGTGTGGGAGACCTTTCTAGAAAATCAAGCAATCAAGTAGGTATTGTTAAACATAATTATTAATTAGATAGTCCAATTATGTCTTATGAAAATAGAGAGTAATCCCTCACATTTCATAGGTGTGCGCGTAACGATGACTGACTAGATCGATTCGTGGTCAGCGGTTAACGGTCAACTCCTGCAAAGCGAGTGTTCTAGCATGAGTTACTAAAGTTTGACTTTAACTTTAGGTCAACTAAGTTTGACTTTGACTTTTAGGTCAACTAGGTTTGAAGGTCAAGGTCAAAGATCAAGGTCAAAGGTTAATGGTCAATTTCCTAATTAAGGTCTAGTTAAAAATAAGGTCGAGTTTCAAGTAAGCTGTCTTTCTCAAATTCTGTTTTGGTCATTTTTGAAAATAAGGTAAGATTTTGGTCACTTTTGAAATTAAGGTAAACTTTTGAGCAAAAAACCAATTTCTGAAAAATAAGGCAAAATTTTGGTTCTGGGCTATGTCTGAGTTTCGGTCCGACTCGAGTGGAAACTCGCATCTGGGTTTCATGTTCTTCGTGTTCTTCAAGTTTTCAGGTTTAAAATTCAAGAAAATGCTTTCTGGGTCTCGCCCGAGTTGCTGTCCGACTCGGATGGCTGGTTCAATTTTCCAGAAACTACTCGTTCGGGGTACCACTTTCGGGGTTGGTTTAAACAGGTTTCTAATCCGTTTTAATCCTTTCCAAAGTCATGGATCTATAGTCTAACAGACATGCTATATGTAGGAACTCAAATCACGTGAAAATAAGTACTTTAACTACGCTAAATTTTGTCTCGAACTAGACTCGGAATACTGATTTTAGAACATGCATAATTTTGGATTTTGGTTTTCAGATCTAAAGCATTACGACTTATAAAAATCTAAAGGCATGCATCCTAAGTATAATAACATGTAAGGAATTCAACCAACGTCCTAAACATGCTTTCTATCATTAATTAACATGAATCACTTAATTACTTGTTCATCAAGTTTTGCTTATATGTTCATGCTTTTAATCCATTTTCGATTCTAAATCCCAAATCAAACACTCACCGTGAGGTCCTATGAATACCACGAACTTAAAGACTTCAATGAAGGCGGCACGGCTACGGCGATTTGTCGTCGTTGGCGGTTCGGCAAGCTTCACGGCTTCTCTTTCAGAATTTTGCTTAAGTGTTTGTAAAATTTGATTCTTGAAAGTTAAGGATGTATTTATAAGTATCCTTTAGGTTAAGGGAGATCAGAATCTTCTTTAAATAAGGTAAGCTTAATTCGGGTAGTTTCCTTCTACTGCATTGATTGTGATTCCGGATTCCTTAATTAAAGATTTCGTTTCCTGTTTTCGTTTCCTTCTGTCCGAGTACTCGTCTGACTCGGACGGTAACTCACATAGGCTAATTCCACGAATTCCTTCCTTTTCAAATTCTTCTGTTGTCTGAGTTTCTGTCCGACTCGGATGGAAACTTGTATGACGCAATTTTTCAGATTCGTTCCTTTTATGCTTCTCTCATTTCTTTGTTTCACTTTAGGTAATTATCACTTCTATATTAACTACCAATCAAGCATTAATTCTAGCAATCAATTAGGCAATCAATCTAGAAATCAATCAAGCAATCAATTTAAGCAATTAATCATGCAATCAATTTAAGAAATTAATCACGCAACTAATTAAACAATCACTCGGGCAATCAATCACGCACTTAATTATTCAGGTTTTCGTAATTTAAGAGCAAGCAAAATATTTGTTTTACCCTTAATACGTTACGATTTATAGCTCGAAATTTTTGGGTTCTCACGCTGATGTTCGATGTTTCAGAAGCTAATTTGGGATATGGGAGGAATTCGTCCGCCAGGGGCACCCATGTGGCGCAGTGTATTATTGGTACAATTATTCCTCGGTGTGCGTATCAGAAGCACAAATTGCCAATTGTTGTCATCTGGAATAGGCCGTCGGTGGGATGGATCAAGCTTAATGCTGATGGTTCGTCCCATGGGAACCCAGGTCTGACAGGGGCTGGGGCAGTCTTACGTGTGAGACCCTATAAATTTTTAGTATTTAATTCACCTCTAAAAGTATATCGAGGTAATTAAAATATTTTTACAAACCTTTACTTATTTATAGGAATTTCTTATAAAATAATTTTCCCTTAGGAAATTTTATAAATTATAAAATATTTTATTTCAAAAGTATTTTCCTTATTTTGATTTCAAACTTTTATTTATGTGAATGAATTCGAGAAATTTGATTCTTGATTACATAATATATTGGTTGTTTAGGAATATTATGATTTAGGAATTTATGGAATTTTCAGAAATAGGAATTAGAAGATAATATACTTAGAAAATAAATGAAATTAGGCTAATCGGTTTTGACCGGTTGAAGAATGAGAAAACCCCCATTTCCCAATTGGTAAAACCGATTGCAAAGAGGATAAGATTTCACGGAATCGGTTTTAACAGATTCCAAATCGTGTAAAACTGATTCCATATGGATAGAATTTGGTAAATCGGTTCTACCCTTTTTCCAATCGGGAAAATCGATCAGCACCACTTCATGAATCGGTTTTAATTGATTTTCAATCGGGAAAAACCGATTCCAATCGGTATTACCGGTCATGCAATCGGGTAAAACATATTGCTTTCTGGAAATAAAAAAATAAAATTTTTGGACATATCCCAAACCTTTCCCTATAAATAGCCCCTTACCCAGATATTTCCTTCACCAAATTGTTGTCCAATGTTGCCAAAAATTAGACCAAACAAGAGAGAAATTGAAAGGGAAGGAAAGAAGGAGAAGGAGAAGAAAGGGAGGAAGAAGAAGGAGAAGGCTAGGAAATCAAGGCTTGGGGAGCTAGAAGTTGATTCCACAAGTGTGGATTTGGTGTTAGGAATGATTTGGAACATAAAGGTAATGAATTTAACACACTTTTTATGTTTAGATTTGGAAGAAATAATGCAAAAATGAAGAGATGATTAAGTTTTTAGTTTTCTTGATAATTAGGTGAATTTTGGATTCTTAAAGTGTTGTTTAGGTGTTATGGAATGATAAGCGTATTGTAGGAAGGTTGTATAAATGATTTGTAGCAAAAAGAACCAAAGCAAAACAAGATTTTAGCAAAAATTTTCGAAAACCCGAAGCAAAAACTGAAGAAGCTATTGTGAGAAACTGTTGCCATAAATATGTGTTAGGAACTTGTGACAGGAATCTTTATTGATGAATACCTGAATTAATTACTTGAATGTGGAATATATGTATGAATGCCAAGGTGAACCATAGTTCGTTCATCGTTCATATAGAGCTTTGACAACTGCCTTTCATCCTTAATATATGTTTATGATTACTGTTTGAGTCATGATTGCTACTTTCTGACGAATCAAGGAAACACTAAGTCTTAGTTACATTTCTAGGTCGCCAATCTTATTCTGAATCTACGGTGATTTATCCCTTAAAGGTAACATGTTCTAAGAAAAGGCTTTGTCTAACCTAAATTCTTATTTACTCACCTAAGTATATAACTTGTGTTTTGTCAAGGTCTAAAGTATTCCTAATGTTCTTCAATTAACTTAGAAATGTCATTTCAAAAATTACTACAAGTTGATCCTATTAGATAAATCAAATATCCTGAATTCTTTTACAGAAAAGTTTTCTAGATCATAAATAAGGGCTGATACTTTCCCCTTAAGGTCACATTTACTTCAAACTCGGGTTCTTTTAGTCGACTTAGTTTCATCTTTCTGGTTTAATAATTTAACTAGGTATTATATTTAGAAAACCAATCCATATTGAGAGTAACTTCTTACTTCTGTAAAGGTAGTAAAATCAAGCCTACGGGTAAGTGTCTTCCTTTAATTTTAAATTTACATTCTTGATACATTTTACCAGTAGTGCTTTTATTATTACTAACAAGGGTACTAACTTCTAATAATAGTTTATTGTTTGGACGCACATTACTTATAAAATCAAGACTAATAATTAAAGGTGTTAAGCAAAGGTAAATTAAAACTTTATATAGATATATATATCTACCCTATATAATAGAAAGTAACATAGACTTTATCTCAATCTGCCACATGGATGCCACGTAAGCGCCACATGAGTCTAGAATTTAATGTAATTGAACCTTACACTTGGATGCCATATTCTGTTAAAAGTTATTTTGTGCTAGCTGCTGGGACTGTTCTGACGTTATTGTTAACGGAGCCAATAACACACAAGTAATTTCACCTCTATTATTTATTGTCTTTTCATGTCCGAGCGGAAGAGTGAAAGCGCTTTAAATTTGCTTCTAAAAATTTAATAAGCCATCAATCTTTCAGATTCCAGCCTTTCATCCCCTTACGTTGCATTAAGTCTGATATTTAGAATGTGGACGGATGGAAGGCGGAAGACGAAAGGGCTTATAAATTACTCTAATCATTATAAAAACCATGTCCATCTGTTAAACACATCTCCCTGTTCCGTACCTAATTATTCTAACAAAATCAATATAAACTAACACTGGCAATCTCTGGCTCTGATTCTGCTTCAAGTTCTGCGAAAAAGAAATACCATTAAACATAAGCTTGAAAAGAATCGGATTTTTTATTATTATTTTGAAACTATTACCATTTTAGGTGAAAGTTCTGTTTCTAGATGTTTACCTTTCTATCCTAAACGATTGCAAGGCTGCTCCAGCAACGACTATGTCTATGGGTAAGTTGGTACTTTTTTGGATTTGATTCTGCCTTAATTTGCAGTTGTGTTTTATGTAGATAATTGATTTAATTTGTGTGTTATTTGACATCATGACCTCATAAGTAATATCCAAACTGTTTGTAATACTGCTACTACCAAAATGAAAGATAGCAGATTGATATTCTAAATTCTTTTTGCCCTTGGCTTGTTATTCGTCTTTAAAAGCTGAAATTTTAGATTTTAGAACCTTCTCTAATTTCTCTTGCATGCAGATTTTGCAAAAGCTCTGGAACATTTCTTCTTAGATGACAAATTAAAGCAAACTGGGACGTTGAGAAAAGAATAGCAGATTTCAGTTTTATTCCGGTAGGTCCACAGAGAACATCTTCATCTTCCTTAAGTAGTTGGCTGCTTCTTCCACCTATGTTGGGTTGCTCATGAATCTTTTTGCTTTTTATTTGACATTTCATCGAGTAATTTATATACTCATGCTTGCTTTCTCAGTAAGTTGGCCTTTTATTTTTAAATTTATTGTATTTGTCTACAATATATTTGCTAGATGGGTTTTGTATGATTAATTATGCATTCTCTATGCCTAATACCCTTTTGGAACTTATGTAAATGCTTTCTCATTTTGTATTAATTGTAGGGTGTATCTGCAGATGCAGGGGATTGCAATATCTTTATTTTACACTCAAATTTATCAATAGCTTCGTATACTAATTGAAATTCAAGATACTGTCATTGACATTGTAACTATTACTATTACTATTATTGTTTTTGTCTCGTTGTGTTACGTGTTATTTTAATATCTGCATGATTTACACGTAACCTTTTTTTTTAAATTTTTATGAATTACATTGAATTACAATTTGGCTTTTGTTCAATTGAACAGAGTATTTTGAGGTTGTTGCTGAGCTAAGCTATATTACTTTTTATTTTATGTTTTGGGGCCAAAATTATACTTGATCCATAATCATAAACTCTATTAATGTTGATTTGTTTTTCTTTGTATGATTTCTATTTTCAGTTTTTTGTTGGCTCTAAGATGGAATAATATATTAACTTGTGAGATGAAATAAATTTGTTCAACGCTTATATTGCTAACACACATACATTATACTTATAACCATGTGTCATATACATAATGTAAGCATAACAAAATCATAAACAAATCTCATATTATTGTAAGGTTTAAGTTCAAAGGATAATTATAACCTAATAATATTATTGAACAAATGCCGGGCATTGCACGGCATACATCTTCTAGTATATATATATGTGTATCAAAAGTTTTTAATTACATCAGTAATCGAGACAATTCTAGTAGCTAGAGGTTTATCCTATCATTGCCTATATTCCGTTGGGGTGAAAGTGTCTAGCATTTAAACCTCTTAACATCTTTGGGCATTGTTGTACCTTATGATCAGAACTACCACATCCTAAGCATTTATTGGCCTTACGCCAACATTCCTTTTCCTCATGTCCAGTTCTGTTACAAAACTTGCATCTACCAGGAGGTGCGTTCAGATAATAGTTACAAACTGGTCTTACTCCCCTGGGGTTTTGTCCTAGTGCCAAATTATGTGTCTGATTACCTTGAAACACATAGTTTGCATCTCTTGATGGTACAGGTTCTCAATTCAGGTTAGCCCAATGACGCATCTGGCCTTCTAGAGTCATTCTTTTTGCCTCCTCAACTCTTTGGGCACTTTCTACTGCTTCCATAAATGATCCATGGCGAGATGCAGCCAACGCTTCTTGCAACTCGGTCCCAAGTCCTTGAATGAACCGTTTCTTCCTATGGTCATCAGTACTAACTAAGGCAGGTACGCATTTAGATAGCCGGGTAAATTTGGCCTCATACTCGGAAACACTCCTTGCTCCTTGTTGTAAACCTATAAAGGCATTTTCCCTTCTCTCCTGAACAATCACAGGAATGTACTTTGCCTTAACTTGAGTGCAAAGCTGTCCCAGGTTTTAAGAGTTTGAGTGATATCCCACTTTGTCTGAACCAGGGTCCACCAATCCATTCATCTAGTTGGAAAATGGCAAAATTAACCTTTCTTTCCTCAGAGTAATCCAAGGCGTAGAAGATAGTTAAACGTTGAAACTTATCTTTACTTTGTCTCTGAGTTCACCACATCTTATAACTACTTGTTGTAACATGCCCAAAATGTTGTAATCCCGGTTCCTCTTGCTCCGGCTCCTCATTCTCTCTCTTGGCCTGTCCTTGGCCAATGTCAAAATCGTCTCTCTCATTCTCCATTGCATGCCCCTGTAACAGATCAATAGAAATTAGGGTTAACTAATTAGGTCTTTTCCTATAGCTCAATCTGTTGAGGACCTATATATTTTTAAAATTTGAAAAGTTAAGTGTTTTATTATATATATATATATATATATTAGAATGGGGAAACAAGCAAATATATAAAAGCATTACATGCTTTTATTCAAGAAGCAAATAATAATGGTTTCCAAAGAACTATTCAAAGAAAACTTTACTGTTACCCCGGTTTAATTCGTATGAAGGAAATTTCAGCAATTCAACTTTAGGCTGGCCATTCCAAAGTGAATCAACCATAATTTCCAACCCCAAATCAATCGGTAATAACATCAAGCTTATTACTTTCTAATTTAAGTCAAACTATTCAGGAAAGTTCCAAGAATTCCAACTACTTATAAAGGTCACTTATAAATATAGATAAGGCATAGTTGATCCAATAACCCACATACGCTTGTAAGCTTTTATTCTAAGCTATCTCATACCTAGGTCCTTGTTCTAAACTATAAGTTCCTTGGCGTCCCAAGTTAATGCTCTGATACCACAACTGTGACACCCCAGATTCACCACCCCACATATAAGGGGTTGGTTTCACCGGATGCCTGCCTGGTTCACACCAGGACTCAGTATCGTTCAAAATAAGCCAACCATTCTTTATTTCAAAAATCTTAATTCTATTACACAGCCCTATTTTACGAAATTCTCAAAATACAAATCTATTAAAACTTTCTTGCTCTTCAACTTCAATCAGCTATCATCGGTGTTCATGTCGTCCTAACCTCAATAGGGAGCATAGTCATCCGGGTACGAGCTATTGTAACAATTTCATGGAAACCATAAAACAAAATAGGAAAATGGAATGAGCCCATGCCCAATGAGAGTTCACCGTTTTTGCAAACATTTACTAGGAGTAAGCATGGTTTGGTCCAATTCGAAAATCGAAACAAATGCAAATATACCGAATTTGAATAACCCAATTCAAATTTAGTATTCGAATTAGGTTTAGTTTGAACCGAATTCAAATTATGAATTTAGTTTTAGAATCAGTTTTCGAATTTGGTATCCAGCCCGAAAACTGAATTGGGATATATGATTTATATTTTTTTAATTTTATACTTCTTATTTTTTTAATTCTTCTGCCCCACTACATCTCTCCCCCCCCCCTTTCTTATTTTTCTTTCTTTTCTTTCTCCCTGCGAACCCACCTTTGTTCCCTCTTCTTCTCTTCATTTATTTTCTTTCTTCTCTTCATTATCTTTCTTTCTTTACTCTTCCTATTTCCTTCTCCCATCTCTTTCATTTTCTTCTCTAAGCCATCATGTTTTTGGAAGAAGGTTATGGTGGTGTTGATTGTTGTTGTTGGATGGTGGAGGTTGTGGATCTGGAAAGGGGTGGCGATGGTGGATCTAGAACTGGACGGTGCTTCTTCTCTTCATCTATTTTCTTTCTTCTCTTCATTATCTTTCTTTCTTTACTCATCCTATTTCCTTCTCCCATCTCTCTTTCATTTTCTTCAAAGCCTTACTGTGTTAAACTATTAATTCTAGAAAAAAATTTGTGAATTCGGTTTCCATGGTCCAAACCGAATTTGAACCGAATTCGAATTATGAATTCGATTTGGTTTCTTTAGTTTTAAAATGAATTACGTTCGGTTTTTGAATTAGCCAAAAAAATTTAAAATTCAAGAAAACCGATTCGTGGAAACCGATTCGTGCCCACCCCTAACATTTACCAAGTTGCATACATTACCCATGCATACAATTCAAGCAAATGAGAATATCAATGTTTCATTAGAAGCTTTTCAAGATTGGTTAGACCATTAACTAGATTGACCCGTAAGGACATGAAGTGAATAAAACTTTAAAACATAAGCTCATTTGCTAACGTTAAAGAAAGGATAACCCTGTGGTTTGTACTGATACTCCATTAAGAAAAATAAAAGTATAAATCATTAGACAGTTGCCTATGTATTAAGGCAATCTAAACCTTATGAGCGGAATTACCCAACTCGATATCTTGAATTGGTAGGTGTTCCTCTTAAGAAATGACAACATTACCCTTACGGAATAACTTTTGGAATTTCAATACCCATAAGAATCTTAAGTATCTATACTCACAGAAAAAAAAAAAAAGAAGTAAAATCTGCAACAAAGATCAGGAGTTAAGGCCTTGTTTGGTACCTACTCTCAAAACATGTGTTTTGGGAGAAAAAAGGTGGGTCCCACACTGAAAATGTGTTTGGAATACACATTTTGAGTGTGGGGTCCACCTTTTTTCTCCAAAAAACATGTTTTGAGAGTAGGTACCAAATAGGGCCAAAATCTTAAGAAAGACTATAACTCTAACTACCTTCTGGAGTAAATGGATTGCCAATTTGTTTAATAGGAAAACACACATGGCTAAAATTAGAGATAAGAGATTTGACATAATCAGATATGATAACTAAGCCCGAGGATTGAAACATTAATATATATATATATATATATATATATGGACAAGATGTTTCTCTTCAACATTAATCAACCTGAACCATAGAGATTAAGGAAACTGGTAGAAAGATGAATTTTGGAAAAAGAAGAAACAAAACTTCAAAAAGAATTTACTAAATATACTTTAGAAAACAAAGATCCTCGACTACTATCGATCGTAGATTTGGAAAATTAATCATCATGCCTAGAAGGCTAATTTTAGGTTCTTAATGGTTAAGAAGGTACGATTAAAACATCAAAACCAACTAAACAACATTATATAGTTATATTATAAATTAGAAATAATTTCGAGGACATAATTTCTTAAGGGGGAAAGGATGTGAGACCCCGTAAATTTTTAGTATTTAATTCACCTCTAAAAGTATATCGAGGTAATTGAAAATATTTTTACGAACCTTTACTAATTTATAGGAATTTCTTATAAAATAATTTTCCTTTAGAATATTTTATAAATTATAAAATATTTTATTTCAAAAGAATTTTCCTTATTTTGATTTAAAAATTTTATCTATGTGAATGAATTCAAAATTTTGATTCTTGATTACATAATATATTGGTTGTTTAGGAATATTATGATTTAGGAATTTACAAATTTTTCAGAAATAGGAATTAGAAGATAAGAAACTTAGAAAATAAATGAAATTAGGCCAATCGGTTTTGACCGGTTGGAGGATGGGAAAATAGATTGGGACAATTGGTTTTACCCATTTCCCAATCGGTAAAACCGATTGCAAAGAGGATAAGATTTCATGACTGATTCCAAATCGGGTAAAACCGATTCCATATGGATAGAATTTGGTAAATCGGTTCTACCCTTTTTCCAATTGGGAAAACCGATAAACACCGCCTCATGAATTGGTTTTAACCAATTTTCAATCAGGGAAAACCGATTCAATCGGTATTATTGGTCATGTAATCGGGTAAGACCGATTGCTTTCTAGAAATAAAAAAATAAAATTTTTGGACATATCCCAAGCCTTTCCCTATAAATAGCCCCTTCCCCAGCCATTTCCTTCACCAAATTTCTGTCCAAACGCTGCCAAAAATTAGACCAAACAAGAGAGAAAGGGACAGGGAAGGAAAGAAGGAGAAGGAGAAGAAAGGGAGGAAGAAGGCTCGGAAATCAAGGCTTGGGGAGCTAGAAGTTGATTCCACATGCATGGAATTGGTGTTAGGAATGATTCGGAACGTAAAGGTAATGAATTCAACACACTTTTTACGTTTAGATTTGGAAGAAATAATGCAAAAATGAAGAAATGATTAAGTTTTTAGTTTTCTTGATAATTAGGTGAATGGATTCTTGAAGTGTTGTTTAGGTGTTATGGAATGGTAAGAGTATTGTAGGAAGGTTGTATAAATGATTTGTAGCAAAAATAACCAAAGCAAAACAAGATTTTAACAAAATTTTCCAAAACCCGAAGCAAAAACTGAAGAACATGATTTCTGGGAACGATAAGTTTTTACCGATCTAAAATTGGGTAAAACCGATCTGAGAATTCCTGAAATAGGTTTGATCGGTTTTTGACAATCTCAAAGCGGGTAAAACGATCCGAATGCTAAAAAATGGATTTCTGAATAATATTATTTTCTTTACTTATTTCTTATGATTTCTTCTATTATAATTTTGGGAATAAATATTTTTATGATTTTTTGCAAAGTATAAACTTGTATTTTTTGTAATTTAATAATTTCCATATTTTGTATCTATTTAAATTGTTATTTTTACAATAAGTTGGAATTAGAGTTTAAAGGTTATAATGCTTCTTTTTAAGGAAATAGGTAAATTAATTTTACGGCATGAAACTTATATTTTCTTTAAAGTTATAATTAATATATTTTTATTAAATTAGTTATTTTCAAGTTAGATATAAATAATTTCTAAGTACTTATTATGCTCTATGTCTTTTTAACGGAAAATGGAAAAAATTACTTTTACGCCCTTATTTAGTTAATTACTGAAATACGTCATTAGAATTCTATTAATTAGAAATAAGTACTTAATTTCCAAATCCTGAAATATATACAGATCGGTTAATTAGCTAGTTCATGAGTGTATCTTCGGACTGAGGTGAGTTTCTCACTGAAAATGGATACCGTTTAGTGCAATTAATAAATGAACCCGCATTGAACTGAATTGTGATGACATGTTTTACAAAGCTTTTAAAATATTGTGTGAAATATTTTGAGATTTGCAAAGTTCATTCGTGTTTATATATCTGCTTAGATGCATATGTGAATATTCCCGATGTGCTTTGGTTGGGTGTTGTAACCTGTGATTGTTCACGTGTGAATCTTGACTTTGTGAGCTTTGTGTACCTTTTGAGATTATTATTTTATAAATGGGATTCGAACTGAACGAATGAATGGAAAAGCATGATTGGCGAAAGAATGTGTTGTCAGGAATCATTGTCAGGAATCAATCTGTTATCATGAATATATTATCAGGAATCATTGTCAAGAATCAATCTGTTATTATGAATATGTTGCCAAGAATCTATGTGTCATGAATATGCTATTATGAAGCTATTGTCAGGTATCTATGTGTCATGAATCTTCTGTTATGAATCTATTGCTAGGAATCTATGTGCTTCGTTGTATGCTTGAACTAGTGATTGTTCATGTATGAATTTGTTGTTAGAAACCGTTGACATAAATCTATGTTAGGAACTTGTGATAGGAATCTTTATTGATAAATACCTAAATTACCTGAATGCGGAATATATGTATGAATGCCGAGGTGAACCGTCATTCGTTCATCATTCATATAAAGCTTTGACGACTACCTTTCATCCTTATTATATGTTTATGATTACTGCTTGAGTCATGATTGCTACTTGTTTGGATATGCCTGAATTGTATACATGGGTAATGTATGCAACTCGATAAATGTTTGCGAAAGCGGTGAACTCTCATTAGGCATGGGCTCATTCCATTTTCCTATTTTGTTTTCTGTTTTCCATGAAATTGTTACAATAGGTCGTACCCAGATAACTGTGCTCACTATTGAGGTTAGGACGACCTGAACACCGATGATAGCTGATTGAAGTTGAAGAGCGAGAAAATTTTATTAGATTTGTATTTTGATAATTTTGTAAAATAGGGCTGGGTAATAGAATTAAGATTTTTGAAATAAAGAATGGTTGGTTTGTTCTGAACGATACTGAGTCCTGGTGCGAACCAGGTAGGCATCCGGTGAAGCCAACCCCTTGTATGCGGGGTGGTGAATCTGGGGTGTCACACTGCGGGCGTAGGATGGAGATGTGTTTTTTGCAGCTAGTGTTTATTTGGGGTGCTTCACGAGTTTTCACCCAGAGGGTTTGGCTTTGCTCTTCAGTTTTTCCACTTGCGAGAGGATTGGGATGGGATAGGTTGAGGTGGAACAAACTCTTTTGCTTTAGTTCAGGCTCTTACCAGATCAGGGCATTGTTAGGAACATACATCCTGCGCCACAGTTACAGGGAAGGGAATGCAGCTACAGATTGGCTCGCCAAGAAGGTCTCCGCTATGATTTCGACTGCTTTCTACCACGTGGTCTCTTTATAGCGGCCATTTAGGGGGGCTTGTGCTGTTAGATGCTAAGGGTTTTCCCTATGTAAGGGTAGTTTATCTTTATATGTTGAGGAAGGGTTTTGGTATAGTCCCCAAAACATGTAGTTCCACTTTTTTGCGATGGCTTATATAAGGGCCAAATGGTCTGCCCACTTTGGGCTGCTTTAACAAAAAAAAAAAAAAAAATTAAGAATCAGTTTTGGTAGTTTTGAAAATTACAAATATTTCACTCAATGATTGGAAAGTTTTGTAAGCTAAGAAGGATGGTAGATTGGAGCCAAATAGTGAAAAACGCAAAAATTGCTTCAAGAATGGTAATGAGTCCATGAATGCTCATTTGAAGGAACATGTATCATGTTTAACTCATCTTGATTATCTTTAATAGTTTTAATGATTAGCAAAGTGAGTTATATAAGGTGATCATATGTGATTTGAGTTCAAAATGATGGATACGCTATATGGAATGCATAGTTTGATTTGAATATACATCTTGTGATTAAATGAAAAAGTTGACTTGTATGTTAACTTCATATATATGCTTGAATCATTTTTATTGAAAACCTGTTTTGATGAAAGTCTTTAGCAATTCATGAGCTTTAGGAAAAATAGCTAGAAGTTTGACTTTTAGACCTCTACATGCTTTGAATTTCGAAATTGGTCTAATATGCTTGACATTTAAAATGTTCCTAGACAAAAATTGAATTAGAAAGACTCAAGAAGAGATGTTTTAGGCAAAATGTAGACTTAAAGAGAAAATTTGACATTTGCCATTGTTGATGAGTTTTTAAGTGATAGAATCCTAAAATGTCATGCTTTAGAGTTAAAAATTATGCATTATGATCTATTTCACATTTGGTATTATTGCTTTAAAAGAGTATAAAACTCTTCATTTGAAAAGACTTCAAAAGGTTTGAAGTTAACAAGAATTAAGTATGTTTGCATTATTTGAAAAAGGTTGACCAAGTGGTTGACACATGCTTTAGCTTACTTGAGATTTTAAGCATGAACTCTTTGATCATTTGAATTTGCTCACATAAGAAAATTAAAATTATATGCTTGAAAATGACAAACTTCAAAGATTATATGCTTTACTTGCTTAAAATTGAAAATTTTTGACCAAGTAGTTGACTTTGAAAATATGCATGTTTTGGATTGCTTGAATATGAGTATTGGAAGTTGCTTGTATGATGAAATGCATGATAGAAACTTGAAAATAGCAACTTTCAAAATTCATAGCTTAACTTGCTTAAGCTAAAAAAATATTGACCAATAGGTTTACTTACATATATGCATGAATTGTTTGATTCCTTTGATATGTTGCATATGTTGATTAAAACTTGCTCATGTGCTTAGTTGAGACTTAGGTGATGAAATTGACAAGTTTTAAAAAGATAGGCATTGCTTTAGAAAAAGTTTGACTTTTAGTTGACTTTCAAGAATATGCATGAAAAATTGAATCTTTACATTCTTGAAATGCTTTATATACTAAATGGAATTTGTTTGCATGATGAAATGAAGTTTTTAAACTTAAGAAAAACAAATTTTTTGAAAGTGAAAAGTTTGCAAGTTTTGACCAATGAGTTAACTTTGACATAATGCATCTTCTATGAATTTTGATGCATACATATTGATTATTAGGATCATATGAGTTTACATGAGTTGATGTTATATTGCATAAATCTTGAAAACTCATGTGTTTAGGAAGGGGCATTCTTTAGGAAGAATGAACTCCTATGATTTTCATAGTGTAACTTGCTACTTGATTGAATGAAGCTTGTACGGTTCTTACTTGATTGGTTAAACTCTTTGACATGTGTATGCTAGAATATAGGGGGAGGAAAATTAGAACTAGCATAGATATTAGGTGTGGAGATTAGCATAGTTACCCCCCATAGGCTCAGGATTAGAATGGACTTTTAGAGTGCATTTACTAAAGGGGAGAAAATGCTAAAATGACTTGGCTTAATTGTGCTTAATTGATAATGGCTTGGCCACAGTCCATTGTATGCTTAAATGATAAAATGATGACAAAAATGGGGAGAAGATGTGATTTATGCTTTACCTTGTCATCTTGAGTTTTGGATTTTCTTAAGTTAGATAAATATGTGTTTTAAATGCTTTAATTTATATTTCTCTATAAAATCACATATTTATTTTCTTATCATCAAAAAAGGGGAGATTGTTAGACCTATGGTCTCAATCCTAATTTTGATGATAAGATAACAAATATATGGTTTTGGTTAATGCTTTACACTTGAAGAATTATATAAAAAAATGTATGAGAAGTGCAGGAAAGCAATGTGTGAAGAGTTGTGCGAGTCGCACATAAATCCCATTGACAGTAGTTGTGAAAATGACAAAAATATGAAGCAAGAAAAAGAAGTAGTCATTGGAGAGTTGACGGTGGCAAAGACTTGCGTGGGAAAGCTTGTACAAGTCGCATAAAGTATTGCACACACTAAAATACAAAGTCATTAATGCGGGTCAACAAAAGCGCGAGTCAAAAGTCGTTAGAACTTTTGAAAGCAGCAAAAAGCTTTGAGTCATGTGCGAAAGGGTGTCTGCGTCGCACAGAAAATTGCATGGCAACCAAAAGCCAAAGTTTAATAGAAAAGGGAAGAAAAGAAGGAGAAGGAGAAGGAAAGGAAAAGGGAGATCTACGAATAGTAGGCCAATCGCAAGTCACTAGCAGCTAGACACGGATTTTCTGACAATCGCAGGCCAATCGCACGCAGGCTTTTCTGACAGCTTTTTTCAACTAGTCGTTGGGAGCTATTTGGTCACTCCTGTAAGTGCCCCAAGCCTCAACATGATGGGCAATAATCCCTTCTAAGTCCCGTAGACTAAAGGAACACTCAAAAGTTTCATTTCATACATTTACATATCAAAATAGCTAGTTATGTTTAGAATTGAATGATTTAGAAAGAAGCTTTTGTGCTCATTTTTTGTATTTCAATTGTAAACTCCATTTACCTTGTAAACACATTGAGGGAAGTCCTAACCACTTGAGAAATTTTATAGGTTTCTTGTAAGAGGGGAAAAGTTCAAAGCTCCTGTTTAAGAGTTAGCCAAGAAGAAATGGGGAGCAAGAAAAGAAGCAAAAGACCAAACTCAAGAGGTTGGGTACGGGTAAATGTACAAGTCCTAACATGACGTAAGTTAGGCATTGGGTTAAAAAGTCCTAAACAAGAGTTTGGATTAAGAAAATGGGTCTTGAGTTATATTAGCCACGGGAGTCTTAATCTAGAGTTAAATTAATCTAAAGTCCTATGCTAGAGCTAGTATAGGTAAGGGGGGGGGGGGGGGGGGGGGGGGAAGTCTTAAGATTAAAAGTTTGATCTTAAGCAGCTGTAAGGGTTTGGAACTGAAATCCTAATTAGAATGAATGCAATGTAAGTAACCTAATATGAACCTAAGAGGGGGAGGGGTTGAATTAGGTTCTTGACCCTTTTAAAATTTTCTTCTAAAAAGAACTTTGAAAAACCATTTTCAAAGACAAGTGTAAAAACCGATTTTGCTCAAGAGTTGTGTGTGAAGTGATTTGCAAAACCAAAAGCAAATAAACAAGGCAAGACATAACAGATTATCGTGGTTCAGATTTCCCTTAAATCCTAGTCCACTCCCCAAGTTCTACAACTTAAGATTTCTAATCCACTAGGAAACACTTAAATGAGTGTTTCAATCCCTGACACTTGCTCAAGATTAATCCCTTAATCTTAAGACTTTCCCATTGCCTAATCTAACTCTACACTAGGACTTTCTCACTTAATCTGACTCTAGATTAAGACCCTCTTGCCTAAGGCTAGCAATGGATCTTTTTCCCTATCCTTCCTCAAGGATTTTGAGTCTTACTCAAGACTCCCCTTGCTTAGACCAAAGGACTTTTGCTTGATCAATCTTTTGATCACAACTTTCTCCCATTTGCCTAATCTAACTCTAGACTTAGAACTTTACCACTTTGTCTAATCTCAACCTCTTGAAATGGGTCTTCTACAATTACCTCAACCAACCTCCCGGTTAGGACTTTTACAAAAGGCTAAACTCAACCCCTTGAGCTAGGAGTTCTCCTTCTCTTCTTGCTCCCCCTTACTTCATGCCTCTCTTAATCAGGAGTTTAGAACTTTTCCTATTACAAGTTGCCTACACTTAAACTCTTGAGTTATGACTTTTCTTAGATAAATAAAAGATGAAAACCTCCTTAAGATGGCTTTTACAAATGACACTCTCACAAAGGCCTCTTGCTAATCCTACCTTAACGAGCTAATCTGACATACAAATGTGTGAAATGATGCTTGAGAATGTTGCATAAGTGAGGGAGACTTGAAGGGGATAATTTCACATGTTTTTGTCCAAATGGCTTGCAACAGTTCTTAACAGCTAGTTGAAAAAGCTATCAGGATGTCTCAGGTCCGAGTCGCAGAGTAACTCGCAGCGCTCACAACAAAATTGATTTTGTGCCTAACGGCTAGCTGCTTACTATGAGGCGTCCGAATCGTATACCAAATTGCAGGTACGCCTTTTTCTTCCCTGCTCCTTATTTTCTTCTCTTTTCTTTTTGGCTTCTCTTCTGGTTGTTGTGCGAGTTTTTGTGCAACTCGTACACTTCCTCTTACGCATTTTAAGGCTTTTTAACATTTTCAAATGTTTCAACGGCTAAAACGGCTAGTTTTTGTACGGACTTGAAGACTTCTGCACTTGTGCAATGACATGTACGACTTGGACGGTGTCTAGTACACCTTCATTTATCTTTCAACCATTTTCTTTTTCTTTAATTCACGACTACCGGTTGGGCGAGTTTGTACCCGAGTCATAAGCATTCTTGCATATTTCTTTGCTACACTTTTTCTATATTTCTCTACAAAAACTCTTCAAGTGTAAAGCATTAAACAAAATAATATATTTGTTAACTTATCATTAAAACTAAGATTAAAACCATAGGTCCAACAGTTTTTCCCTTTTTTATGATGACAAAACAAATATGTGATTTTATAGAGAAATATAAAGTAAAGCATTTTAAGCATATATTTCTCTAACTTAAGAAATTTAAAAACTCAAGATGACAAAGGTAAAGCATAAATCACATATTCTCCCCCTTTTTGTCATCATTTTATTATTTATGTCTACAATGGAGTGTTCTTATCATAAGCCAAGCCATTTTTATCAATTAAGCACACTTAAACCAATCCACTTTTAGCATTTTCTTCCCCTTAGTAAACGCACTCTAAAAGTAAATTCTAACTCTAATCCTATGGGGCTCTATGCTAATCTTAACACCTAATGGCTATGCTAGCTAGTTCTTATTTTTATCCCCCTAAATTTTAGCATACACATTTCAAAGAGTTTAACCAATCAAGTAACTTATCATACAAGCTTCATTCAATCAAAGACCAAGTTAAGCTATGAAAATCAAAGGATATGTTCATTCTTCCTAAAGAACTTCTTAAACTCATGAGTTTTCAAGATTAATTCAATATAGCATCAAATAATGTTTAAAATCAAGTTAAAAGTATGTAATCAAACTCATATGACCTTAATGATCTATATGTATGCATAAAAAATCAAAGAAGATGCATCATGTCAAAGTCCATTCATTGGTCAAACTTGCAAACTTTTAACTTTTCATGAAATTTCTTTTCTTAAGTTTATTTCTTCATGCAAGCAAATTCCATTAGGCATATAAAGCATTTCAAGAATGTAAAGATTCACTTTTCATGCATATTCTTGAAAGTCAACTAAAAGTCGAGTTTTTTTTTTCAAAGCAATGTCTATTTTCTTAAAACTTGTCAAATGCTTCATGTATTTCACAATTAAGCACATGAGCAAGTTTTAATCATCATATGCTACACATCAAAGGAATCAAACAATTCAAATCATGCATATATGCAAAGTCAACCTATCGGTCAACACTTTTCAAGCTTAAGCAAGTTAAGCTATGAATTTTGAAAGTTGTTATTCTCAAGTTTCTATCATGCATTTTATCATCCAAGCAACTTCAAATCATCAAGAAGTTCATGCTTAAAATCTCAAGTAAGCTAAAGCATGTTTAAATTGAAAGTCAACCACTTGGTCAACCATTTTCAAGTAATGCACATGCTTAATTCTTGCTATCTTTAAGTGAAAATTTTCAATTCTTGTAAAATGCAAGAATTTCAAGATATAAAAGGTGAAATATATCCTAATGCATTATTTTAACTTTGACACATGGCATTCTAGGATTCTATCACTCAAAAACTCATTGACAAGGCAAATTTCAAATTTTCCAAATATTCTCTATTTTGCCTAACTCATCTCTCTTTGAGTCTTTTAATTTCAAACTTGGTCTTAGCACATTTCAAATGTTATTCTAAGTACACTAGACCAACTTTCAACTTCAAAGCATGTAAAAGTCTACAAGTCAACACAAAAGTCAAAATCTAGCTATTTTCAGTAAAGGTTACAAAGTCCTAAAGACTTTCATCAAAACATGCTTTAAATCAAAATGATTTAAGGATATGAAGCTAACGTACAAGTCAACTTTCTCATTTAAGCACAAATTATGCATATTCACATCAAATTATGCATTCCATATAACATACCCATCATTTTGAACTCAAATCACACATGTTCATCATATTCAACTCAATTTGCATATAATCATAAAAATAATTATAAAGTAATGAAAGTGAGTTAGAGATGATACATGTTCACAAAAATGAGCATTCATGGGCTCATTACCATTCTTGAAGCCATTTTTGCAATTTTTGCATTTTTCTCCTTTTTGGCTCCAATCAACCATCCTTGCTACTTTTCAAACATCTCTTTATTGAGATTTAGTCCACCAAGTAGCATTAATGACCTACAAGGAAATCAATCACAAGATTTTGGTACCCAACAATTATTGGGTCCTAGGGGATTAGCTTGTTCCTTTACTGTTTCTTCCCTTTTTCACATTTTTCTTATCAAAGCATTTGAAAGAAATGTGGCCATGTCTACCACAATAATCACACACAATAGGTGCATCTAATGAAGTATATGTCCTAACGTATCTTCTATTACAGTTTGAGCCATATGGACTGGAATGTAGTGACCGAAATAAACGAAAAAAGGATACGGAGATTGAACAATCTGGATGGAGTAAGAGGTCCATGTTTTTCAACCTACCATACTGGGCTGATCATAAAGTAGGGCATCAGATTGACATAATGCATGTTGTGAAAAATGTGGCGAATAGTTTGATTGGAACTATGTTCGACATTCCCGGTAAGAGTAAGGATACTTGGAAATCTCATAAGGATTTGGAGGACCTAGGTTGGAAAAAGGAATTACGTCTACAACCGAGTGGGAGTGCCTTCAAAATGCTGATGGGAGCATATCATTTGAACCAAGATGAGAAGAAAAAGATTTCAGCCTTAATAAAAAATGTGAAATTCCCAAATAGTTTTGCATTGAACATTTCCTGGTGCATAAAACCAAATGGATTGCATATGTCTGAACTGAAAAGCCATGATCTTTATGTACTTGTTCAACGTGTTCTTTTGCAGGCAATCAAGGGTTCTTTGACAAAGTATGTGAGAGAGATGGTGTATGAATTGAGTGAATTTTCAAGAAGTTGTGTGCTCGAGTAATAACGTTGAAGTAATGAAGACCGAATAAGATAGAATAGCTGTACTTCTTTGCAAAATGGAGAGAATATTGCCTCCTTCATTCTTTGGTGTTATGGTTCATCTACTTCTTCATCTTCCGAATGAGGCATTATTATGTGGACCAGCACAATATTCATAGATGTTTCCCTTCCAAAGGTGAGTAGATATTCTTATTCCTTTTTTATATTTTCATGTTATTTTACTGTTGTTAAATGACTCATTCTTGAACATTTAATTGATTTTCCAGAAAAATGGGAACCTTGAAGGGATATGTCCACAACAAGGCTAGGCCCGAAGGATGTATTGCTGAGAGATACCTAGATCAGGAATGTTTAACATTCTACTCGATGTATTTGAAGAGTGTTGAAACTGTCTTCAATCGGGCGGAGCGCAATAATGAATTGGCTGAGAAGTGTTCAGATGTCTCAGTTTTCCAATGCAAGGCATGACCTATTAGTACTGCAAAGTGTTGTGAAGTTGGAAAGAAAGCACTAAAGAAAATGCATAATGTAGTTCTTAACAACTGTGATGAGCTGGATATATTAATCGGGTAAGTTTCTGCATTTTAGGTTAAGTTAGGTGTATATAATGGTTAAATGATTAATTAATTACAGTTAGCATATCACTGAATGTAGGGAACACAAACTCTTGCTTGAAAATGAAAGTTATGTTGACATTGATGCCCGTCATGAGAAACAGTTTTCCTTGTGGTTGCAACAACATGTAAGTGTAATCCTCCTTTCAATTTTTTCTGAGTACAATTATCTAATAATTACAATGATTTAACATGAAAAAAGTACTAATATAATTGGAATAGTGTGTGTAGGTTCTTGATCATAAAGATTTGTATTCATGTGATACATGAATTCTATCTCGAGGGCAGTTTACAAGGGTTGTCCGGTGCAGTGGCTGCATGGTAAATGGACACACACACGTGAGACACATAGAAAAACCCAAAATAGTGGAGTCGTAGTCCAAGGTGAGCACGGAAACAATGTTGTAGACTTCTATGGGGTGCTTCAAGATGTTCTAAAGGTTGAGTATTTCGGGAGTAATAAGACAGTGATTGTGTTCAAGTGTGACTGGTTCAAGGTCGATAGGGTTGGAATTCAAGTTGATTGAGAATCTAGGCTAACAAGTGTTAACTTGGCAAGAAAGTGGTATAAAGACCAGCCATATGTACTTGCATCTCAAGTTAAGCAAGTAGATTATGTTCCTGACCTGAAGTTGGGTAGTAATTGGCATGTAGTGCATAACTGTAGCCCCAGAAGGTTGTATGATGTGCCAGAAATGTCGGATTACAAAATACCGGATGATGTGTACCAAGAGGAACACCCTACTTCTACCTTGGTTGTTGAGGGCTCATTAGATATGGCCCTTTTGTCCCGAGATACAACTCCTTTACACTCCATCGGTGCTTTTATAGTTAATCTGTCGGGTAAAAGGTGGCGCTCCCTAGATGATGATGAAGGAGAAGGTTCATTTCTAAATGATGATGACGATTGTGATACAGAAATTATAGTCGCATCCAATGAAGAAATCGACATATGTGACGAAGACTCAACGGATTCTAAATAATTAGGGGCTGCATTTGTTTATGTTTTCTTTGTTCATATTTGTGTTTAATCTAATTCTCTTTTTTTTCTTTTTCATTATTAATATTCATTAATCAGAATTTATTTATCATGGATGCATTCTGTTTGTTTGGTTCGACTGATGATTATTGGTTTTATATTCTGTGTTTCTTAGCCATTATTTCAGTGATTAAGTATTTCAAAAACTAAAAATACTTCCACTGTCATTGGTGCTATGTTTGTACTTGTATGTTAAGCAACTAACTTTTAACTATGATTTATTAACTATTTTACTGTCTTTCTGTGTCACATAATGGGTCACGGCCCAAGCAAGAAACTTGCACCACATAAAGCTGCGCCAAACAAGGGAGCCAAGAATGTTGTACCTTTGGCTACTAGACGGAGTGCACGACTCACTCCTTCCAAAAAAGCTACTATATTCAGATTCCCAGATGAAGATTCTCCTACTGAGATACAGCCGGAGATCCAAATTGAGAAATAGCCAGCTCCGCAGCTTGAGAAGGAAGTTGAGCAACAGATTGAGAAGGAATTTGAGCAGCAGATTGAAATGGAAGTTAAGCAGCAGATTGAGAAGGAAGCTGATGATTAACTTCATCGTCAGCCTTCAGAAGAAGTTTGGAAACAGCCTCAAAAGCACAGTAAAAAGTGCCTTATTAAACATGCTAATAAGATGCAAGAAAAAAGGCCTCATAAGGAGAAAAGTACAGCCCCACCCGCAGTAGAGTCGAGAGAGAATTGAGGTCTAAGCAGCTATTGGATTTCAATTCAAATAAGGCACCCACACCAGAGCCTGATGTTCATAATGAAGGTAGTGAAACAAATGAAGACACTGCCCAAGTAAACAACAATAGTGAGAGTGTAGCTGAGAAGGATACTGGTTCAGCACCGAGAGGTAATTTACTTAAGCTTGCTTAGTTGCTTTATATTGTCTTACTTAAGAATTAGTATTATGTCTTACTAGGTATTTGTATTTTTTGTCTTTGCTGAATTTATTATTTATATGTGATGATTGGGACCAGCCAAGAGAGGACTCACAAGATGCCTTAATGAAATTAAGTAGCGCAAGCAAGGTACTCCAATTGTGGTAGAATTTAATGAAGATGGTGACAAGTTTGTCAGTAAAGACAACCAGTCTTGATCACAAGGACAGGGGCACCCGTTTGAGAACTAGTCAAGTTGGATGGGAAAACATAAAAGGAGCAAGATGAAGATGTGAAGAGCAACATAATCCTCAAGTGCATGGTATAGGTTTCAGATTATGCATTATGATTGAATCAATTTAATATGTTTTTAATTTAATTTCTCACTGTTATTTCTACATTACCAGGATAGCGTCACTTACAAATCAGAAGTTGAGGTTGACAATGATGTGCTCAGCCAAGCCGATAAATGCCATAAAAATAGGCAGTACAGACTCCACAATCATTTCAAGAAGTTCAAGTCTAAGGAAGAGGCTATTAAAAATCGCCTATTAAGTATTACGGAGCAAGCTAACTGGGAGAATTGTGTGAGAAGTTCGACTGCCCAGAATTCAAGGTTATATAAACCCTTTAATTTTTTCTTCAGTTTTAAAGTTTCATCATTATAATATTATTATCATGTACATTTGCATTTACTATTTTTACTTATAGTAACATCGCCATTTTTTTTGCAAGTCATAGAAAAAGAAAAAGGGAGATAGCCAAGAAGAACCGAGCAGCGAACAATACTCTACCCACAATTGGTTATGTTTCTATCACTAGGCATGTTGAGGAGGTTCCTAAATACCTAGTTTCACTATGCATCTAATTATTTTGGTTATGTTTCTATCGCTAGGTGTGTTGTTTTAACCCATAATGTTGTCGTTCCCGTTCCTAGCTTGAGCGCGAGGGCAAAACTGTTACTCCCATTGATGAGTATTAATTGGCACATTTTTTGGTTGGTAAGGGAGAAATGATAAATGATCAAGCCAAAATAGTCTTGGTAAGTTCCTTCGTATAGAAATTTATCGGTTCAGATTTCACATCAAACTAAGAGTTCGATTCTCATTATTTAAAAAAAATATTGTAGGGTGCAATGAGACAGGAGGAGGCTTCTTCGTCTGCTACCCCTCGCGAGATTGTCATTAATAAACTTAGAGGCTGATAGGTAGGGACAGGACCAAGAAGTGATCAAAAACCGCAATTGCTCGTGATAGACTTCGTACTAAAATTGATACGCAAACGAAGAGAGTGGTTGTTGCTGAAACCCGCCATCAAGAATTGGCTGCTAAGGTTGCTTCTCTCAAAGAAAGTCAGTCCCAATTACAAGCTCAGCTCCAAATTTTGGCTGAAAAAATTGATCATCTTTAAGGTGACGCTTCTGATGAAGAGTCGGATTGAAATGTAAGTGAACAATAATTAAGTTTAACTGCTTTAAATTTAAGGGAATTATTTTTAAACAAGTTGTTTTGAATTTCAGTGAAGTACATTTGGAATTGAAGTACTGGGGCGAGGAGAGTATTGCAATATAGATCCTTCCACGGCTTGCTCTTTCATCCATTTAGTTTACTTCTTTCAGAGTGTTCTGTTTTGGTTGAAGGATATCATATCATTATTGTTTTTAAGTTGGTGGTTATGAATATTTGGGTTTGATTAATTCAATGCAGGTGGATTGTGTGTGATACGAATTTTTTTGCCTATCTGAAGGGTTAATCTCTTTTGTGTTGATTTTGTGGATTTGAACAGAATGTTGGAACCGCTGAAATGACTGAAATGTTCTTGTCTTGGGTGTGGATTAAATCTTGGAATGTTTGTTATTTAATTTGATGTAGGGTTGTGCCTTATGAATGATGGTTTATTGATAGTGGAAGTGATGTTTTTTCCTTCCAACCTTTAATGTGTTTAATTTTCATGGTGTTGTATTCATGTGGATACATGGTTTATGGTCCAATCTTGCTGTGCAAATAGGTGAGCATTTCAGTTGTTTGTGTTGGTATTTTATTTATGGTCTTGTTGTGGTGCATAAATGGCACTTGATTGTGTTAAATTTTTTATGTAATGGTAGTATTGTTGGGGTAAACAGGAAGCATTTGCTTGTGCACTTTATAGTTTGAAATTTTATTGAATAAACTGTGTGTTTGACCATAATTGGTGACTGCATTTTGGGTTCATTTTTTACCATTAACATCAGAATTGGTGACCACAATATGCTTATTTGGTGACCAAGTTTTTTTTATTTGGTGACTGAAAACTGACGTATTTGTGACCCAAATTGCCAACTGGTGACCAGTAACTGTTCGATTGGTGACCAATAACTGTACGATTGGTGACCAATAATAAAATGTAAAAATTAGTTTCATACCATAAAAAGACCAAATCTCCGGTCAAAAAACTCTAACATTTGTTGACTAACTTAAACAGTCTCATTATTTTAGTGACCGCATTAATTGGTCACCATTTCGTCTGATGTCACTATTTCCCAAACCAATACATAACCAATTTTGTGGTCACTAATATGGGTCAACATTGAGTTGACCCATTCGTTTTTAGTGACCAATATTATTAGTCTCCTTACAAGGTCAAAGCCGTCGTTGACCAACCTATGTTATGTGACTGACAACATTTGGTCACCAATTCAAGTCAACGTTTTGTTGACTGTTAGTATTTGGTGACCACTAATTTGGTCACTAAACGCCATTCAATTCAAGTCAACATTACTTTGATCGTTAGTATTTGGTGACCACTTATTTGGTCACCAAACGCCGTTAACGGCGTTTCGTTCGGAGACTGAGTTGGACAGTTGCAATGACCGTTTTAGTGACCATATGGTCACAAAATGTTAGTGACCACCTAACACGCTGGTCACCAATGAAATTTTTTGTAATTGGGTCAAAAAATCGGTCACCCGGACCCTTGAGCGACTGTCATATGGTAACTGTTATGTGACCACGGGTATCCGGTCACCAAAACGGAAAACTACATAAGGTAACCGTTTCCCGTCAGTCACTAAAGACCTTTTTTCTTGGAGTGCTGGGTTAATGAGATTTAGGCTGGCATAAAGTCACATGACCGGGCTAAGGGTGTTAGGCCGGAATAGAGGCATATAGCCGGGTTGTAAGGCAGCAGATAAGGGGTGGAGGTTTCGGCTATTAATGTTGCAGGAGTCATGCAAGACATTTAAGAGCATTTAGGTCGGTTTTTGTTACAAGAGCATTTAGGTCAGTCTCCGTTACATGTGTATTAAATCCTATTAATGGAGCTGGAATCATGGAGTCCCTTAATGACAATAAATGGTCATAATGATGGTCCAAATGACAAATCACAAAACAGGTCTATATAAAGGTGATAGTCATCTCTTATCAAGGTACGTCCTTTCTTACAGCTTTAGCACTTGGTCAAATATATCTCTCTCTTATCTCTTTCTGACTTGGGCGTCGGAGTGGAATAGGGGGGATAGCCCAACTTTACTCTTGTTTTTGTTTTCAGGTTCAATACGTAATGTTCGTTGGGTCAAGTAAGCTCAATTCTGGGTAATAGCACTCAGGTATTTTCCTAGAGCGCCGGGGTAACTTTCCTTGGGCAAATCGTGTTTCATCAATACTCAATTTCTAGCTTTTCATGAGATTTTACTTTTTCATGCAATTCTACATTGTCATCTAAGGCATGCTCATAATACCTTTTCAAATCAATGTACTTTGCATCTTCATTATCTAGCAAAGTACTCATTTCATCTATTTTGTTTTTCAACTCATTATTTCACGTTTCAAAGTAGAGTTTTCTTCTTTTAAAGATGCAACATGAATCTCTAAGGATTTATTTTTCTTTACATGCATAACATTCCTTTGCATGTACACATTTATCATGCACATTAGTGACATACTCATACATATCAAAATCATCATTATCATTATCATGCATACTACCCCAAAAAGAAGATTTGAAAGATTTGGTTACCTCTTTTAGATCTCTTTAAACTAAGCATCTTCTAGTGGTTTCTTTATCTTCCTCACTTGAGGAACCAACCCAAGTCTTAACTAGCTTGGTCACCTTCTTGGTGGCTTTCTTATCTTTAGCCATTTTGTGCTAATTGGGGAAAATAAAGCACAAATAGTTAATCAAGAAAATAAGACTCTAAAAATAAAAAAGGTTGCAAAAATGATCTTTAAACGCAAAGGTTGTTAAACCTACAAATTGAGCCATTTCTCTGATACCAATTGAAATCCCAATTAGAATGAATGCAATGTAAGCAACCTAAGATGAACCTAAGAGGGGGAGGGGTGAATTAGGTTGTTGACCCTTTTAAAAAAATTTTCTAAAAATAAGAACTTTGAAAAACCATTTTCAAAGACAAGTGTAAAAATTGATTTTCCTCAAGTGTTGTGTGTGAAGTAATTTGCAAAACCGAAAGCAAATAAACAAGGCAAGACACAACAATTTATCGTGGTTCGGATTCCCCTTGAATCCTAGTCCACTCCCCAAGTTCTACAACTTGAGATTTCTAATCTAATAGGAAACACTTAAAGGAGTGTTTCAATACCTTACACTTGCTCAAGATTAATCTCTTAATCTTAAGACTTTCCGCTTGCCTAATCTAGCTTCAGACTAGGATTTCCTTACTTAATCTAACTCTAGTTTAAGACTCCCTTGCCTAAGGCTAGCAATGAATCTTTTGCCCTATCCTTCCTCAAGGATTTTGGTCTTACTCAAGACTCTCCTTGCTATTTTTTTTTTTTTTTATCCTTTTTCTTAGACCAAAGGACTTTTGCTTGATCAAGACTTTCTCCCCTTTGCCTAATCTAACTCTAAACTTAAGACTTTACCCCTTGGCCTATTCTCAATGTCTTGAGATAGGTCTTCTACAATTGCCTCAACTAGCCTCTTGGTTAGAATTTTTACAAATGCCTAAACTCAACCCCTTGAGCTGGGACTTCTCCTTCTCTTCTTGCTCCCCCTTACTCAATGCCTGACTCTTAATCAATAGTTTAGGACTTATCCTAATACAAGTTGTCTAAACTCAAATTCTTCAGTTAGGACTTTTCTTTGATGAAGAAAAGATGACATCCTCCTTAAGATGGAGTTTACAAATGGCACTCTAATTTGGCACAAAGGCCTCTTCCTAATCCTACCTTGACAAGCTAATTTGACATACAAATTTGTGAAATGATGATTAAGAATGTTGCTTAAATGTAGATGACTTGAAGGGGATGATTCCACATCTTTTTATGGCTTTGGGTACTTATAGAAGTGTCCAAATGGCTTGCAACGGCTCTTAACAGCTAGTTGAAAAAGCTGTCGGATGTCTCAAGTCCGAGTCGCAGGGTAACTCGCAGCACTCACACAAAAAAACTGATTTTATGTCTAACGGCTAGCAGCCTGCGATGAGGTGTCCAACTTGTAACCAAATCGCAGGTACGCCTTCTTCTTCCCTTCTCATTCTTTTTTTCTCTTTTCTTTTTAGCTTCTCTTCTAGTTGTCGTGCGAGTTTTTGTGCGTCTCGTACACTTCCTCTTCGCCTTTTACGGCTTTTTGACATTTTCAAATGTTCCAACGGCTCCCGACTTCAACGGCTAATTTTTGTACGGACTTGAAGACTTCTGCACTTGTGCAATGACATGAACGACTCGGATGGAGTCTCGTACACCTTCATTTGTCTTTCAACCATTTTCATTTTTTCTTAATTCGCGACTGCCGGTTGTGCGAGTTTGTACGCGACTCGTACGCATTCTCGCATATTTCTTTGCTGCAATTTTTTTACATTTTTCTTCAAAAACTCTTCAAGTACAAAGCCTTAAACAAAATCATATGTTTGTTAACTTATGATCAAAACTAAGATTAAGATCATAGGTCCAATATGAACACACCTTCAAGTGTTTCCTAGAATTGATTAGGAAATCTCAAGTTGTAGAACTTGAGGAGTGGAGTAGGATTAACGAGAATCCAAACCAGTATAAATTTGTGTGTTTTGTATATTTGCTTATTTGCTTTCATTTTGAAAATCACTCACACACACCTCACTTGGCAAACTAGTTTTAAATTTGTTTTAAAACTTATTTTTGAAAATGGTTTTTCAAAGTAGTTCTTTTTAGAAGGATTTAAAATTAGGAAATAACACCCTCAATCTTTGAACCACTAGTGGAAGAAATATTCAAACAAGAACATTACATCACATTTGAAAACAGAAAAGAAACAACACAACAATTTAACATAGTTTAATCTACGGCAATTACATAATAGAAAAGTTATGCTTTATATGTTTTCTCTCCTAACATGCAAAACTTCTTTGCTCTCAATTCTATTCTACCATTCCCTCTCTATAGTTCTCTCTAACACCTCTCTGAAAATCCCTTTTTAATGTTTGCAACTTAAGAGGGGGAGGGGTAAATTAGGTTCGTTGGCAATTTAAAAAAAGGAGCATGTTATTTGCAGGATACTTTTTACTAAACATAGGACACTTTTCTAATGAGAATACATAAATACCCTCACCTCTAACAAAATATTTCTTACTTTATTTATTTATTTATTTTTAAAATCCACCATTGTTGCCGGCAAGAAGAAAACCTCCTCGCTGGCCTCTGGCGACCTTCACCAAGGGCCGGCAAAGGTTTCCAAAACCTTCGCTACAAGACGGCGAAGGTTCGCCGGGCCTTCGCCCTCCAGTGGCGAAGGTGCTTTTTTTTTTTTTTTTTTTTGTTAAGCTTTTACGTTTGCAAACGGAAATTGCAGAACCGAAGTTCTGCAATCAGATTGCAGAACCCAATTTCCTTCTCTTTTTTTTTTTTTTTTTTTTTCTTTGTCTTCTCCAATTGCGCTCATTTCGGTCGATTTGTGCCGATTCCGTTGATTAGCTTGAAGGAGTGTAGGAAGAAGGAAGAAGGAAGAAGACGGAAGAAGGGCGCAGGAAGAAGGAAGAAGGAAGATTAGCTAAGGACAATTCAGTAGTTTCGCTTCAAAAAATTTGAAAAGTGTCATGTGAATAGTATTTCGAGTCATTTACATAACAATTCCGTTTCCTAATTGGGTGTGTTCCTCCACTGGAGTTATCTGATGAGCTAGGCTAGGTGCCAAGTCTCTAGTTGGCTTGGATTCAGCTGGGATTACTGGCCTTGCAATACGAGCTACATTGCTAAAAGTTTCCTCAAACACAACCTCCGTGTCATTTTCCAGGGACTCCAGATCAGGTTGTACAGCGGAATTTGTTTCCAATAATGTCGAATGGCCTAAAGGTGCGATCAGTGGGATTATCCATAGCTAAAGTAGGTGATGTGTAAGTGGCATTTTATTGAACATCTACAGGGCGCGATGTTGTGCAATCTTGGGCCACATAATTGCAGACCCGCGCACATGGCACAGGCACACTAGTCGCGTTTTCTAGAACGCCGATTAGCGCGCTAGGTGCCTTTGCAACAAGCTCGTTGGGCGCGATTTGCGCACTTGGTGTGACGACGTCACATGCGATGGGCACTGTGACTGGCGCAAGGGGTGCAGAACGGAAAACTGCTCCTGAAACAATTTTCTAGGTTGTTTCCCCTAAAGCAGCTGGAGTGTAACAGACTATGGCATTAACTTGGCCAGGTAGCTTTGTCTTCCCCTTATCGGGAGGCGGCGGCCTGTTTTCCTTTCCGTCCAGCTCCTTCTTCCAGTATTGCTTAAGCAAACGAGGATCATCTTTTTGGCATTTAGAGCTTGGGTGACCCACTTTCCTGCAATTTCTACAGTTATGTGGGAGATTTTTGAAAACCAGCTTCTGGAGCCCTTACCTCTCTTTTCTAGATATACATCCTTCGGCAGTGGCTGCAGCAGATTGATTTCAGTACAAACTTGCGCTTCAGATGGTCAGGACAAATTCGCAACGCAAAATCAGTCTTCAACGATCGGCCAAACATATTCTCGATAGACAGCATCGACCATTGGTCGTTCAATTCCAATTTTGCAATTCAATTCTATAGGATCTAATTCTAATTCCAGGGAAAACAAACAGATCCTAATATTTTTATCAAATATGTTATTATTTTGTTGGGTAAAATACACCTTCCCCCTTGTATTTTTTTTCTCTATGGACAGTTACCCCTTATGGTTTAAAAATCCCTGGTTACCCCCTTATGCTTTTGGACTAAAGTGTCTAATGGATGGACCAAAAATGTGATTTTGAAAAGAAGAGAGACCAAAAATGTAACGAGGGTAAGAAGAAGGACCAAAGTGCTATTTTCCCTTTAAGTATATATTTTTAACATTTAATGAATAAATTAACATGTAATTAAAATTTCTCATCTTTTAACATTTAAAAAATATTTATTTATTGCAATTACATTTTTTTAATTTAATGAATAACTTAAATGGTAAAATCTCATTATTTTAAAATAAAAATGAAAGAAAAAGGTTCAATAAAAAAAAGGAAATTATAGTTTTTTCTACAACTTGAAGAATAGTATTTTAACTTTATTATTAAGTCTTACAATAAAAGATTATTTAAACCCTCTGCACTTATTCGTATGTTTAATATTGCAACATTGTATATTTTAAGAAAAATATATAAAATTTACTTTTGAAAATATAAAATATTTAAATAAAATAACAAATTATGGATAAAATAAAGTAGGAGGTATGAACGTCTTTATTTGTTTTTAAAATTGCTGACTAGTGATCAAGTGGGGAGCAAAAGATGCATTTAGACAAATATAAGGGTAAAAGATGTTTTGAGAAACACATGGAGCAAATGTCAAACAAACTAACAAACGCATGGAAGTTTAAAGGTTTTTTTATTATTTTTAATCAAGGGGGTTTAAAGAGTTTAAGCCTTAGAAAATGTGGAAATAGAAATAGAAGAGTGAATGTCTTTACATACATGATAGAGGATTGAGCGGTGTCTATGAACTAAAATGACAAAAAAAGAAAAAGGAAAAAAAAACCAATGATGAGTAAAATATACTCCCTCCGATCCAAAATAAATGACGTTTTAGAGGGAGTAAAAAAATTACAAAGTAAATGACATTTTAACAATCAGACCAACTCTTTTCTCAAATTATCCTTGTCTTAACCTATCAACTAGTTATTGATTATTTCAAATACTATAGTTATTAGCTTATAAAAATTATTAACCGATCACTTCTTTTGTTATCGCTGTTGATAAATATGTTCAGTTTAAATGAGTATTAATTGAATTACAATTTTGAAACTTTTAGTGGTAGAAAATTACAATAGTTAAAAGTTTTTTTATTATTATTTGAAAGGAATTCTTAATAGTATAAAAGAATCTATACATGGTCACATTGACAAATACAATAGGCATCCAATTTATGAATACATACATACATGAGAAGAGACATTTCGGATACAGATACTCATTTGTTTGTTGGGCGAACTACATTTTACCCCTGATATTGGATAAAATTATACAGTAAACCCTATTGTTTATAACAATTACATCTACACCCTCTTATTTGGCCATCTAAAAAACAAACCCCAAGAATAACATCAATTGTACCACATTTCATGGTCTTTTGCATTTGATTCGTAAAATAAGATTCGTTTCGTAATATTATCAAAATTTAGGGCGTCAAATCTATTCATATTTTGGTAATGTTAATCTTAACTCCATCGAGAGGTTTCTGATGGGGCAAGTAAGCCATTCCTGCTTCCGGATTCACCAGTTCCCACCTAAAATTTCACAATTAATTAGATAGTACTATTGCAATATTCGTCAACATAATTATCTTTTTTTTCTCATTTTTATTAGAAGAATCCTTTTATAATTTTATTTTTGGGTTCAATAGAAAAATTATACTCTTAATTGTGTATTCATACCTTACCATCGATTTATGTGTGGTTTGTAATTAACTCATCGCTAAAATGTAAGAACAAAAATGAAAAAAATGATGTCAAATTACTCATACTTAATTTAAGCATTGTACCTTACTACTTATAAAAAATTCTATATTTTTAAAACATTACTCTTGTTAAGAACAGAAGAGTAGCTTTTTGATAAAGATATGTTAAATCACTTCATTGGTCCCTTAACTTGAGTTTTTGTCTCCATTTGATTCCATAAGATGAAAACTTTTCATTTTTATTCTTTAACTTGAATATTTGTTTCAAAATGGTCTGAAAGCAAGATTCAGCAATACTTGAGCTATTTTCGGTTAACACGTTAGATTCACACACATTAATAGGGGGCAACAAATGAAAATAAATGTTAATTACTTTGTTCACACCTTAATTTAGGATGAATTAATTCACATGTTAGATGAAAATATCTCAAATATTTTAGAATTTGTGTTCAAAACCATATTGGAATAAATGTTCAAGTTATGGGAAGAAAGTGAACTTTTTCAAATTAAGAGGCCAAATAGAGATAAGAACCCAAATTAGACTATCAAGGAATGATTTAATCAAGAGATTAATATATACTTTCCTTCCTTCTAAAAATTAAAAGAAAACAAAATTACTTGCCTGTAGCCTGTAACTAAATGGTGGATAAATATGGCAACCTGCAATCTAGCAAGCATGTTTCCCGCACATGTTCTTGCTCCTCCACCGAATACTATGTATGATCCAGACTTGGCTGGTTCCTATCAAATTACATATATAGCCATGTAAATGATACCAAATATAGAAAAAATGTTATTTGATTCTGCCATTAAATAAGTCAATTTGTATAAATGGAGAAATTATTAAGTGCATCTGTGGCACTTGCACTACGTAGTATTGTATAGTCAGACACAATAAGAAGATAAGTGTTATTTTTTTTGGGAGGGTGATGAACAAATAGGAGGCCAAAAATAAAATTAAATTTTAGTTACTATTTTACTATTCACCGGTTGCACTATCTTTAAGATACATCATATGCACTCAATATTTTTTCGTATAAACGGTAGAAATTTTTACGAGATTTAAATTATTATACATGAAATAAATATTTGTCCTATTTATTTTATTTAGACATGAATTCAATTCTAGTAGGACCACGATTCAGGATTCAGGGCACTTAGAAAATTATAGTGGCACATAATATAAAAATTAAAGGACCTAATTAAGAATTTATACAGGGTAATGGGGCATGTGACCCCATTATAAATTCGTCAACCTGACTTTGATATTGTCGAAATAAAAAATTGCTTAAAACCAAGATTTTCTTAGCGAGACAAAAAAATTTAATAATTTACTTACATTCCATCTGTCTGGATTAAAGCATAAAGGATCGTCAAAATTATCAGGATCTGTGTGAAAGTATCGAGCCCAACATATCACTTTCCACCCCTTAGGTATTCTGAAGCCTGTATATCGATTAATTTCATTAGGTTGTCAGAGTTTAATATTTATGTGTACAATGCAAATTTTGATTCAAAAGAAAGAAAGAAATAAAAATTCTCTTGAGAGAAAAAAGAAAAGGTATGGTTTGACACATGCATACCTTTGTAGTCAACATCTTTTCTAGCCGTTCGAAAAATAATAATCGTATACTTCATTTTCTGAATGTCATCACTGCTTATGAATTCTCCTTTTTTGCAAATAGATGCATGCTCTTCCTACAACAGTGCAATTTCAAATATATATATATATATGCACATATTAAAGAAAATAACGATATTCAAAACATTAAATTCATTAATAATAATAATATTTATTCGAATAATTAATTATTACATCATATATATAATTAGTTACTAATTATTAACTAGTTACTCATTCTCTTCTATTTATAGAGTTCAGTGTGAAAAAATATAATATTTATTATGGGTGATAAAATATAACACCTAATATAATAAGTAATTTACAATCATATTTTTTATTTATATAATTCATTTTTAATTAAAATTAGATATTATTATATTAGTTAGGGTAGAAAAGTGAATTTATTGTAATGAATGCATATATAAAAGTACCTGTAGCTTTTTGAGAACATTTGGATACTCGGCCAAATAGTACAAAGCCCACATTATAGAAAGGGAACTAGATTCATATCCTCCAATAACAAGGCTTATAATATTATCTAGAATTTCTTCATCACTCAACTGCTTCCCTTCTTCATCTCTTAATTGCATTAACCCATCCATTAAATCACGATTAACTCTATCCTTTTCTGAAATATTTGCCCCTCCATTTCTACGCTTCTTCTCCAATTGCTCCTTGAAAATGGCCACAACTTTCCTCCGACACTGTAAAATGAATAAGCATGCATGATTAAACATCACTTTTATTCATTCATAGTGATTAATCAATATTAGGGGTGGCAAAAAAACCCACTAACCCAAAAACCGCCCAAATTCATTGGGTATTAACCCAATAAAATTTACTTTAAAAAATAATGGGCTGGGTGGGCTTGGGCTAAATATGTAATGGGCGAATTTAGGGTAGCCCATTGGGTACCCTAAAACCCGCCCATCATGGGTATCAAAAATACTCATCCACAATTACCCTTAAAAGTATAAAAAATAAAAAATAAAAAAAACCAACAACTCACATACTTTAGTGTGCCCATTTTATTTTTTTCTTCAAACTTATTTTTTCTTTTTCTTTATTTTTCGTGTCCTACAATTACTTTACGTTTTTTTTCCATTTATTTTTTTATAATATTTTTAAATTACCTACTTATAATACTAATTCAAAATTCGTTCGGGTTTAGGGCTGGGTTTGGGTTTGGGCCGAGCCGGGCCGGCCCAGTTCGGGCCCAGTTTTTGACCGATTTAGGGGCGGGCCTAGTTTCAGCCCGGGCCCAGTTTTGGGCCTCGGGATCAGTTTTGTGCCTCGGGCCCAGTTTTGGCCCGGGCCCAGTTTCGGGCCTTGGGCCCAGTTTCGGTGTCGGGGCATCCACGAGTTTATATAAATATAAAAAATTAAAAATTGTGTTTCGACAAAAAAATTACATACAATTAAATACAAAATTATATAAAATTTAATATTTCAAATTTTAGAATATATTCAAAGAATTAAAATTCACTTTAAAAAAAATTTTAATTTTTTTTATTAATAAACTATTAAATAAGCCTTACATTTTTGTATAATGGGTATTATACCCATAGCTATCCATTACCCATTTGAGTTAAAACCATTAATTGAGTGGATAATGGGTACCCATTACCCATTAACTTAACACTCATTTAATACCCGCCCAACCCGCCCGTTTGACACCCCTAATCAATATAACATGTATTTATTGACAATATATATTGACTGAGAAAGTGAAAAAGTAAAGCAAAAGTATAGAGCCAATGATGTGGCGTAACTTGATAGTTAATAAATTTTTGTCATGTTGATGCCACGTGATTACTCTATACTTTTATTCTACATTTTCACAGAGTATATCATCACTCATATATATATATATATATGTGTGTGTGTGTATATTGAAGGATTAACCTGGAGAGCATGATGATAAGCAGCTCCTGGTAAATTGAGGGGAAGGCTTCTCATTCCTTTAACCATGCCCCCAAACAGCTTGTCAAGGGCATCCAAACGAGGATCTGGCTCAAAGCTCGCAAAGAAATTGCCAATATTCTCAAAGGTGACCTTCTTAGCCTCGTTGTACCCTAGAATTGTGCCCTTCTCTGCCCAGGATTGGAGGGCATGAATAATACGGGGCTGAACCATTTGGGCGATTCTACGAAGAGCGTCGGGCTGATTTATGGCTTTGACAACAAAGCTTCTGATTCTAGCGTGGGATTCGCCTTGCACAGACACTAAGGAATTGACGCCTAAGATCTCAACGGAGGGCCACTCCAGGAAGAAATTTTCTCCCGATTGGAACACGAATTTATTGGCTGCCGGAGAGGTGACAATGATGGATGGCCTCCCGAAAAGATGACTTCTGTACAATCCTTCTGTTCCACCGTACCTATATATATGATCCATGAACGAGGGAAATAGTTTTTCCTTGTTTTTTAGTCTACTCAATTGCAGCAATAAGTGGAAGTTTTCCTCCTTCAAGTGATCATCACCCCGTATATAATCCATTGATGAAGATTCAGTAATGGAGCTTTCAAATGGAACTATCGGCAGATATATATGAGATCAAATATATGAGATTTGTCCAACGTAAGAGCGATTTTTTTATAATTCAACTATAATTTGATAGATTAGAAATATATACAAGGTGCCTCCGTTCTGAAATACTATACCTATATATATATATATATATATATATATTATAAACCCAAAGAAAAAGAAAAAAAAAAGTAGCAGATATACTTTTGAATTTAAAAGTGTCACTTTGAAATAAGTAATATTCTTCATCTCATATAAAGAGTATATATTTAACACTAAAATATTATAAATATGACTCTTTTAATGAAATAGTTCAAAGAAGTAATATACAATACATAATAAATTAAGGATAATTGACAAAAAACTTCTTCGGTACCTTTGACGCTTTGCATTAATAAAGTCATCCGGGCGTTTAAGAAACTTGAAGTAGTAGAGAAAAGTAGTGATTTCTCCAATGAACGGAAGCCCCATGTAGCCAGGCGGAAGCCTAGTGCTGCCACCGGGACACCTGAAAGTCGCCGGCAAAGCATAGATTATGTCATTCCAAAAAAAGAAGAGACATCCTAAAAGAAGAAAGCCAACCATCAACATTGCAAGCACCATTTTTGAAACTATTCCTATATTGCAACACACTAACAAGCAGTGAGAATTGATTGTTTTTAGATTGGAAAGACTAGTTGCTGCTTTATATAATGCAATATTTGCAACCAAAGGACAATGAAATTATGCCCTGGAGATTATTCCGCTAAGTGATGTCGCAAGAGGACAAGGGATGAAAACAAAGTTCCCTCAAGTGATACGGTCTTAGACCCTGACCGTATATATATATAATTATTATTTCTAATTAAACAATCTCAAATCAAGATTAGCTAATAATATACGTAGCTATAAGACAACATTTCAAGTCAAGAATAACAACTAAGGGCCCCCTAAGAATATAGGAATAGTTTCATAATGCCCACATTCTACACGATAGAGTAATCTTTTTCTGCCCACATTCATTTTTTAACAATTTTGCTTCATAATGCCCCCTAAGAATATGTGCTAGAAACATGCTTGCAACCTTGCAGGTTGCCATATTTATCCACCATTTATAAGTTTTAAAAAAATTTATCAAAAAGCTTCTCCTCGGTGCCTTAGAAGAATGTTGGGAAACAACGGCTTCAGATCTTCTGTCTGCCAGAGCTGTGTCTACCCCTGTCTACTTATCAAAACGACGTAGTTTCACTTAAGTTTTGAACTAGTATAATTTACTAATTGCTAAGTTAATCTAGCAGTACAATTTATTACTGCGACTCTTCTGTTACAGCTTTCCTCTTCAATCAATCGTAATTTCAACGCCACCACCAACCTTCGCCAACGGCGAAAGAACACAATGAACTAAAATTCTCAGCACATTAATAGGCATAAAATCAAAATTCGAAGTGAATTTGAAGGGAAAAATTCATACGGGACGGGAACAAACTCTAATTAAGCCTCGTCGGCATTTGCCCTTAAAATCTTACAGTGACCACCCTTAATCAAAGTTGAACCACACACCCCTTTGTAAGTCTGAACCCACAATCTATGCACACCCCTTTGATTCCAACAACTAGTCCACAAATCTTTAGCAAATCAAAGTTTAATGCTAGGAACAGAACAGACTGCAGCACTGAAAATATTAATTCACTACTACAAAAAGGGCTTTCAATGGCGGTTTTTAATGGCTTTTAACGGCGATTTTTGGCCTTTTTGAACAGCCATCTATCTGGAAGCCGTAGAAAGTTAGCGGACTTTCTACGGCGGTTTCAAACCGCCGTAGAAAATCACCACTTTCTACGGCGGTTTAACAATTAACCGCCGTAGAAAGTAACCACTTTCTACGGTGGTTTAGAACTAAACAGCCGTAGAAAGTGGTGACTTTCTACGGCGGTTCAAGAATGAACCGCTGTAGAAAGTGACCACTTTCTACGGCGGTTGTTCTATGAACCGCCGTAGAAAGTCACCACTTTCTAGCCGTAGAAAGTCACCACTTTCTACGGCTGTTTAGTTCTAAACCGCCGTAGAAAGTGGCCACTTTTTCAGACCCAAATTGCGATAAAAAGTGAAAATTAATCTGGTTTAAAGCAAAACCTGTTGCTACAAGTTTAAATTTAATGCAAATATCACCAAGATACAAATTGAAATCGCTATTATATTACAGGGGCATAGCCAAAAATATTTGTACAACTATAATATGAACAAGTTTCATTAGTATCCATCAACTACGGCTAATGCTCCACAATATAACTAGCGCATATTTTTCTCATAGCATCTATATCCACATTGCTTAATGGAGTGCGGTCGAGCTTGAAGTACTGCAACAGTAATTGAGTAGCAAAATGAAATACAGTCAAGTAAGTTATGAGAAATCAAATACCTTTTCGAGTGCCAATGTGTCGGATTTCATTGCGATTTGGTACATGTAGTGCATGACATAGTAGCCACACTCCCAGTTAGACGTTTGCTTTTTATGCTAATGAATATTAGTGTACGAGTTAGAAGATCATACAATTTTATACAACACATTGTTGAATAAAAAATTCAATAAGAACCAATTTTACCTTAACTACTATCCATTCAGGTTGCATATGCACATTTCTGGGCAATGCTAAGAAAGCTTGATAATTAAACATCACCCTATAAAAATGAAAGTGGAATGAAAATAATTAGCAACATATGTATATATGATTGGCATTAGAAATTATATATGCATTATAACATTAGTTAATATATATAACTCACTCGTCTATAAGTATTACAGCCTCCTCTTTCTGTGGGTTTTGTAAAGAATCAAACCAGTACACAACCTTTTCAATCGGTCTAATGGCTATAAGCATCCAATGTTCACTACAAACCAAAAATTTAATGACCTCAGATCTTTAAATCAGTGTTTCTTAAAAATTAGAGAAACGCTTCCAGTGTTTACCCCTGAAGATATGGCACCAGATAAATTTCTTTATTCCGATCCTTCAAGTTTCGTGCAATGTAGTGTACCCTATCTTCATATGTGTTTCCTAGTGCCGTGACATGATCAGCTGAGAGAAACCCTATCCCCTTCCAGCTATTCCTTTCAACCAAATCATGTAAAGCTCTAGAGAATTTACAGTATCATGCATCATTGGTTAAGTCTAGGCACATGGAATGCATACTATAAATAACAATAATCTGAAATAGGTTATAAAATTAAGTGGAAACTCACTTGGTGAACAATTGCATCAAACAGTTTGTGACCATGCTTTCTCTTGACAATAATTCACCGACATCCATGCGATCCATCGAAATAGGATGAGCCACACCTATTATATCTCTTGTCATTTGAAACAAGAAGCCATTGAAGTTCGAATCTTTCTCCATTTGGAGTTGTAACTCGTGCAGTGGATCAGATGTTGAAGAGGATGCCATTTCATTTGGAACCGTCGAAGAAGATTTTATATCATCCATAGAATTCAAACGACCTTTTTTCTTTTTTAAACATTTATCCACCTAACAACATTTGAAATAACATTAAATATACAAAACGGTATTAAGTAATTCACAAATAAATGTAAGAATATACCTGTGTTACTGGATCCAGAATAAGTTCAATCAAATGTATAGGTCATTCCACGAAAAAGGACAGAGACATTCCCACAGTTGAAGCCTCTTCCTAAGGAAATGGTAGCGGGGCGAAGTCATCATATGAAATTTTAATTGTAACCCTCGTGCAACCTTTCCTTACCTCGCGGCCGTGGTGCTTTCTCTGCTTATAAACATTTCCCTTGGCCACAAGCTTACGTCTCTTACATGTATCCTCAGAGATGAACAGATGACATTCACACCCGTCCTGAGATAATAGGCAAGCAAATGAACATTACTCAACTATTTCCGCTAACTTCAAAAACCAAGTGTAATCATGAAAAGAAATATCAAGCTTCTTTAGAAGTGACAATATGAAAGGAATTATACAAACAAATATGAAAGACATAAATGTACTTTAAGTACCTTGTATTCGCCTAAAGAACTCACATCTTCCAAGTTTGTTGCAATAGGGCTATTCTAAACCTCAGAGGCTTTGATCGGGTCCATAGATGAAACAGGTATCATATGTAACTTAGGCAAACTTGTAGGGATAAGAGGAGAAAAATTTTGCCTGCGAGGTTCTTTAGGGTGTAGCGTCGGACTCATAGAGGAAACATTGCTACCATGGACCTCAAACATCTCTGGGGTCATTCCAGAGGTTTCTGGGTTCAAGCTCTGAGCTTTGCACTATTGAGGACAGTGGCTCTTACTGTATCATAGTCAGTCCCCATCTTACCACATATAAACCCAACCATCATCTTAAGATGTGTTTGACATTCATCGAGCTGGGCAGTGGTTTTCTGAAGCTTTCTTTTAGTTAAATCTAGTTCATCTTTAAGCGACGGTCTTGTTTTCGGGAACACCTCTGTGATACGTGCCCTGGTAGAATGGCCGCGAACATGACCTGGGTGATCGGTTTTTCCCGTTGCCTTGACAAGAATGTCATTCCTACCCTCTGCAACTTTCTCCCCTTGGGACTCGCGGAAACATAGATTTTCCTAACCGTTTTGCCAAAAATATGAAATGTAAATAGATCAATTATATATAGTTTAATTATATGAGTAGCTTAAAGAACTGAAACATAAGAAAATGTATGGTGCAAACTTACAATTTCAATTCCAACACGACCAGCCTCTGGCGTGAAGTATTCCCCTTTTTTGTTTGTGTGAGCATATCTCCAAAGTAGATGCCGGCCTGGCCCTGCATAAGATTTTTCCCCTTCTTCTTCGGACGAACCGTTCTCTAAAGGCTTCTTCCCAGTTGCAATCAAAGCCTCTTCATGCAAATTCTTCTTTAGCAGTCGGTATCCACCGCGAGATAAATTGTGGTAAAAAGAATTTAAAGTGGCATTCTTTTGCGCTTTTTCACGAATTGCCTAGAGAAAAATACAATGAAAAGTGATTATCCATAAACTAAGCAATTTCAAATATCCAAAAACAATAAGGAAATGAATTTCAGAAACCCACCTACCATTCTTCTGTTTCGCGGCTAGCCTTGAACTTAATCTATGTCTCCCTAGGGAGATATTTATATTCAAGGCATGGGTCCTCACCCTGCAAGTCACCATTTACATATCTACCTAAAAAGGATTTCAAATCTTTCCAACGTTTACCGGCATAAGAAATCCACTTGGTTTCGAGTTCTTCAGTTGATTCAAAAACAAATAATGCCTACAGTAAACAATAGAAGTTCAAATTTAGATAAATTTGGGTTCATTTGTATGAATGGGTAAACAAACAATGCATTATAATTTTGTAGAATACCTGTATTTCCATCCACACTCTCTTCTTGATCTCGTCGGGAACTTTGGGCCATTATGCATATTCCATAATGTCCACTTTGCTCCGGGCCGTGAATGCTACGAATGTAATCCACTTCGTATGATAATTTTTAGGCTCATTTTTTGAATCAAACGAAATCTCAAGAGTTTTCCCCTTCATATGCATTTCCAAAAGATCGTTGCAATTTGTAGGCCCTCTACCTCTTTTAGCTCTAGTATAAGACCCATCTCCGTTGCTCTTTCCCTCATCACTATGGTCCTCATTGCGTTTTCTTGTTAGCTTCCCTTAAACTTCATGTACATACAAAGAGAATACAAGATAACACATTTGCATTCAAAACCCACACGCCATTGAACACTTTAAACCAAAGGAGACAAAAAACAAGAATGCTTGTAATGTTTAAATTTAAAAGGCAATGTACATTTCGCAACTTCACTCCTTAAAAATACTCTCCTTCCCTAAAACAAGAGAAATACTTTGTGCTTTTGCAATAAAGAAGCTATACATTGATGCAAAGATAGCCTCACTTTCAATATATTAGTTGCATTCATGACATTAAACCAAGGGAAGAACACACCTTCAACTCAACCACAAAGCATTACACTCCTTTCCACTAAAGAAGAAACACTAAATCGCAAAAGGTAAAAGATTTAAGGAGAAGTGATATTTCAAACTCTACATTTATGAAAAAAATCCCCCTCATCAAGGAGAACGACTCACAAAGCATATTTCACGCATTTCAAACAAAGATAAGGGAAAGCGAAGAGGAGATAGTCATATTTGCAATACACAAGTCCCATTATCCAAATTAAACCAAAGGAGCCCAAAAAAAGTGGACTTATAAAGGGTACCATTGATAAAGTACTTCACATTTCACAACCAACAACTAATGAGAAAAATCATTAATTTCTACTAAAGGAAAAAACCAAAATTTGGTGAGGAAGGTAAAAGCTTAAAGGAGGAGTACTTCACTCCTAAAAAATACTCTCCTTCCCTAAAGCAAGAGAAGCAACACTCAAAAGGTACTTTGTGCTTGTGCAATAAAAATGCTTTACATTGATGCAAAGATAGCTTTACTTTCAATATATAAGGGGCATTCAAGACATTGAAACAAGGGATCCCCAAAGAAGGAACCCTATAAAGCTTAAATTCCACATAGTGAACTCAACAACAAAGCATTTTCCTCATTATCACTAAAGGAGGAACACTAAATCGACTAAGAACCGAAATCAAACACCAATGTTCTCAAATTAATCAAGCAAAACCGAAATCAACATTTTTGTTTCTCATCTTAGTGAAGGAAACCCGAATTGAAAGGGTATTTAATTGAAATCCCAATGAAACACCTATGTTCTCAACTTATGTAGGACAAAACACGATTTTCAACAACCAAACCAATGCAACCAACAATCAATAAATCCCAAAGCATTCCAATCATTCATCATAAAAATCAAACCCGAAATCAACATTATATTATGCACAAAAACCCTAGTGCAATCGGAAGCAATTACAAAATGGAAGGTAACATTGCACAAGTTTTAAAATGCAAGCATAGAAGTTGGATAAACCTTATGTTTGCACTCCTACATCCAAGGACGAAAATATTGGAGTGGGAATATGGAAGAAATGTTGGCCGGGGTGAAGCCACACACAAAGATTGGACCTTGGTCCTTGACACACGATCAGCACCGTCGGGAAGTGCGGGAAACGGGCGGAGCTCGCTGGGTTGCGCCGGCGACGGGTCCCGAGAGCGAAGAAACCGAACCGGGGCTGGAGAAGGGAGAGGGAAACAGGGGAGAAGCAGGGAAGAAGAAGGGAAAAAGAATAAGGGAAAGGCCATACGTCTAAGTTCAAATATTTTAAACTTAGACCGGCTGGTTGGTTCAACGGCGGTTCAACCGCGAACCACCGTTGAACCAACTTTCTACGGCGGTTCATTGTGAAACCACCATAGAAAGGTCACTTTCAACGGCGGTTCAACCGCGAACCGCCGTAGAAAGTTATTTCAACGGCGGTTCGCGGTTGAACCGCCATTGAATGTTCTCTTCTATTGCGGTTTTTCGTGAACCGGCGTAGAAGAGGGGAAAAAAATTGGAGCCAATTCCCGCGCGGGCATATTTTGATATTAAATTTTTTTTTTTCCATTTTCATAAACTAACCCCACAATTTTGTAAATATAATATTACATACCCAATTTACATTATATTTATTAATTATGTACAGAAGCTTGACTTTTATGAACCATTTAATAATTAAATTTCAAAATTTCCCTTGAACCATTTGCATTTAAATTTCGCGTGCTATTACACAATAAGTATAGGTGAAAGATAAAAATTAATAAATTTTGTAAATTTACATGTAAGCGTCGATAAAGTAATAAGCTTCATTATCTTCCCTAAATTTTCTACGTTTTCGACTTGGGCGAACGGGATAAAATAATCAAATCAATAAATGCATTAGGTATGTAGTATAAGAAAAATTAATGCTTAAGTGGCGGAAAAAAAAATTAAATACTTACTGGATTTCATTAGCTTACATATATATATATATATATTTGCAATTACGATAATATTAATCCAATATGTATAGTGAAATACATTAAATTTAGTATGCTGCAAAATATAATGTATTTTATTTACTTGCACCGGTTGATCATTATTAAATTGCATATACAATATTACAAGGGAATGTTGGGAGAAGCAAGGGAACTGTGGGGAAATTAGAGATATTATACCAAAACCGTAGACCCTAAACCCTAAACCCTAACACCTTAGGCCAACAAATTTGAATTTAGACCTTCTACGGCGGTTCAAGGAAGAACCGCCGTAGAAAATACTTTCTACGGCGGTTCAAAAATAACCGCTATAGAAAGAGACCTTTCTACGGCGGTTTCACAATGAACCGCTGTTGAAAGTTGATTCTACGGCGATTCTCTTTGAACCGCCATAGAAAAGTAGTTTCAATTAGAGCCAATTCCCGCGCGCGCATAAATTTCTATTTTTGTTTCATTTTCTGAACCCTAAACCCTAATCCCTAATCCCTATTAATTATTTTTTCCATTTTCATAAATTAACCCCAAAACTTTGTAAATATAATTTTACATACCCAATTTACATTATATTTATTAATTACCGAAGCTCGCCTTTTATGAAACATTTAATAAGTACATTTCAAATTTTCCCGTGCACCAATATTCCACCAAAAATTTCATGTACTATTACACAATAATTTTAGGTATAAGCTCAAAATTAGTAAATTTCGTAAAATTACATGTAAGTTGTGATAAAGTAATAAGCTTCATTATCAGTCCTAAATTTTCTGCATTCTCGACTTGGGCGAACGGAATAAAATAATCAAATCGATAAATGCATTAAGTACTTATTATAAGAAAAATTAATGCTTAAGGGCCCAATTAAAAAAAAAGAAATACTTACTGGATTTCATTACCTATATATATATATATATATATTTGGAATTAAGGACGATAATAGTAATCAAATATGTATAGTGAAATACATTAAATTGAGTATGTTGCAAAATATAATGTATTTTATTTACTTGCACCAGTTGATCATTATGAAATTGCATATCCAATATTACAGGGGAATGCAGGGGAGAAGCAGGGGAAATGTGAGGAAATTATAGATATTAGACCAAAATATTTGATATTATGACTACGGCAGGAATTGGCTGCAATTGTTTACACTTTTCTACGGCGGTTCAAAAACAACCGCCGTAGAAAAAACTTTCTAAACCGCCGTAGAAAACACTTTCTACGGCGGTCGTTCATTGAGCCGCCATAGAAAGTCACCTTTCTACGGCGGTTCAATGTTTTCTACCGTGGTTGTTCATTGAACCGCCATAGAAAAGTGGAAACAAATTCAGCCAATTCCCGCGCGCACATAAATTTTTATTTCTATTTCATTTTATGAAGCATAAACCCCATAAATTTCTAATTTTTTTCATGTTCATAAATTACCCCCAAAACTTTGTAAATATTATATTACATACCCAATTTACATTATATTTATTAATTATGTACATAAGCAAGCCTTGTTGAATCATTTAATAAATAAATTTCAAATTTTCCCATGCAACATTCACCAAAAAATTTCATGTACTATTACACAATAATTTTAGGTAAAAGCGCAAAATTTAGTTTATTTGTTCTTAAATAATTATCTCTATTTTAATAATTAAAGGCAATCAATAATTACAATTATGTTAAGATAAAATAAAAATAGCTTGAAAGAATTAATACTCTTTACAATTTGATACAAGTACTCAATGTCGTATCCATGGATAGTCTTAAAAATTTTCTAGCCCTGCTGTATATCTCGTACACATGCTTGCTAGTTAAGAGGCAAAATATAGAAATAGGTTGCCGCCGGTACGGAGCGCGGCTCAATATAAAATATATTGAACAATCTCTATAAAATAATAAAGATTTATTAATCGATAAACGAATAATTAATTCATCTTGCGGTCAATAAATAACCTTGCTAAATGGATATCTTTTTTTCCAATGCACAGAAAAGTAATTTAGCAAGAGTTAAATATAAAATCAGTACAAAAATCATTGTACAACTTCCTCTGTAAATTTTACCAAAAGTACTACTCCTTGAAAAGAAAAAAAAATTACATGAGACATTTATTCACAAATGGAAAACAAGGAAATCAATTTGCCAGAAAATTCGACAGAGTCTCCCCTATAAATGTAACATACTCTCTGTCAAGGATATGCACATAATTAGATGCTTCATTAAGATTCCAACTACTTCAAATAATACGGAATTCAGTTTAAAATCAATTCCGACAGAGTCTCCCCTGTAAATTTAACCAAAACACTCGGTCATCCTAACATCAACACAAAAGCTTCACACAATTTCCAACAATAACAAATTCATTTATAAACATTTCGCTATATGAAGTTCCCTGGAAATTTTATCCCTTGCTTGCGCGGCTTCATCCAAGTTGTGACCTGTTTCAAGCAGACAGTACGAAGGATAAAAATAAATGTTGTTATAAAATTATGTCCACCTCGTTTCATTAAAATCAAATACACGCACACACACACACACATACACACCCACAGAAAAAAAATTAAAATAAAAATAAACAATATACCTAAAAATGATTCTTAACTTATTCTCTTTCTCTCATGGGACACTTGATCCTCGAACCATAATCCTTCGCTGTGGTAATCACGAAGTATGTATTTATCAAGTTCCCTATCTTCTTCATCTGCTCTCGATTCAGGTAACCCGCCAGAGAAAGGCCTGCCTCATAAAGCCCTTCTTCTGTATCAATCCCTTCCACTCCGTGATGTTGTTTACCATGAAGAACAACAGACCAATGTTCGTCACTAGGATCGGTGATATAAAAAACTTGTTTTGCCTGCGATGCAAGTATAAATGGTTCCCCCTTGAAACATTCTCGATTAAGGTCAACCAAGGTAAAACCCAATGGAGAGTTTACATGGTGACATTCGGCACTCTACCATAAATAAAAATAAATTCAATATACACATATCTAAAGTACAAGAATAAGCAATTACTAGGAAATTTTAGAAGTTTCTAACCTTAAGGTGGTAAATTTTAGCTTCAAATGACGATTCTTTACATCAAACGTGCAAAACCGTAGTAAAAATTTGGAGAAGAACACTTTCGGCCACGATACGGAGATACACGTTGTTATTTAGGATTAAATATGTCAATACAACGGCAGTTATAATCAAACCGCCGTAGAAAGGGACCTTCTACGGCGGGTAATTGTTAAACCGCCTACAGCGGTTGGGACAAACCGCAGTAGAAAGTATGGACTTTCTACGGCGGTTTGCTTTAAACCGCCGTAGAAAGGGTAGAAAGTCCCTTTCTACGGCGATTTAACAATTAACCGCCGTAGAAGGTCCCTTTCTACGGAGGTTTGATAAAACCGCCGTAGAAAGTCCCTTTCTACGGCGGTTTATTTTAAAACCGCCGTAGAAAGTCCGTATTTCTTTTCTAATGGCGGTTTTCTATTTTCCGCCGTTAAACAGCAGCCGTTAAAGCTCTATTTTGTAGTAGTGATTCTAATAACAGAACTGTAGTGTTTTTATGGGTATCAAATATAACCAAATGAATTTTAAAAGCTCCATAACCAATAAGCAATCTGATAGAGCCCGTCATGAGGCTACCAAAACGCACAAAAATTAGTGCTTAAACCTGCAAGAAATTACTACGAATAGCATAGAAAGCAGGGTCGATCGGCAGGGAACAGCTGACTTAAACTCTCATATTCCTATTGATTTGAAAAATGGTTTGATTTGTAATCACCTTTGTGTCTCAGAGAGACCTTTAAAATTTGTCACTTTATAAAAAACTAAAACTTCACAAGAACAAATAAAAGTATTAATTAAAAGAGTATTCCAACATTATATGAATCAGATCAATCTATGCATGCAATCATTAACGTCACAAATAAATCCAAGAACAATGTATCGGCTGGTTATAGGTTACCGTGGCCTCCCTACGACATAACCAAATCCCCCCTTAGTGTGTCGGTAATCGCCGTGGGCTCCCTATGACACGACTACCTCTCTAACTAACCAAACTAACAGGCCATGGGTTCCCTACGACACCTATTAATATAATTAGCAGCATTAATTACCAGGAGGACCCAACACTAACACTTCTATCGGGTTAACTTTAGAAGTTGTTACCTATTTATCTTGTACTACCCGAAGGTAGGTTTGTCGCTAGTTGACTTTACCGGATTAAACAAAAGTTGATCAGACTTTAATTAAATCTAGCATTTAGACTTATGTGCACAAGATAAATAGGAATACAAGAACTTGAACCAATATTAATCCTATGTTTCATACATGCATAGATCTACTTCATCACATAATGCCGAAATAAAAGAGTTTAGTTACTCATAGTCATGGCAAATACACACATATTTAATGTAAAAGCCATGGGATGAAGCAACAAAGAAGAAGGAAAAGAAATGGAATACTTATTAATAATTGCAGGTCTGAACCAACCCTCTGTTTGGGCAAATAGAGGCTTGAACGAGAACAATTCAGCAACAAGAAACAATTCCAAACTTTATTGTACCGATTTTTCCTTAATCCCAGAACGAGAAATGAAGGAAAAACTGATATAAAGCTATTTGAAGAACTTAAAGAAGAACTAAATAAAACTAAAGATTGTATCAAAAGCTTCAAAGGAGATAAGCTGAACAAAAGAGAACTAAGAACTAAAGAGAACTCTTGCTGGAAAAAAAACTAAAACTAACGTGTGAAACTAAAAGCTGAATGTTGAATGCTAGCTCCCCTATTTATACTAGATAACAATGGCTCTAAAATAGGAAGTAGAATAATCCTCCAAATCTCCCAAGAATATCTCCATCAATTAACTTCCTTCCAATCAGCGTAATATCTTCATCAATTATATCCCTACAAATCAGCATTTTGAATTCCTTCCTTACCACTTTGATTTTCCTTCTTTATCCCTTTGATTTTCCTTATCACAAGTTTCTTCAAGTAAGGAAACTGAATATTTACTTCTCTCTTCCCTTATTTCCAGCAATCACTTCCATCCAAGATAATTCTCCAATTTTACTGCTGCTGGAATTTTGTCTCTTGATTCACTACGGTAACAACTGAAATTTCTCCATGGCTGCCCATTTTCTGCTGCTACCTTCCTTTTGCTCAAACGGACCCCTTTTTTCCTTCTTTTAGCTCATTTCTTTCTTTCTTGACTCAGTCTCTAAACACCTGCTCTTGGCTTCATAAAACAACAAATATACCCGTGAAAAGCACCCAAGAGACGCTAAAATAAAACAACTAAAAGACACTCATCAAATATCCTCACACTTGAATAACGCTTGCCCTCAAGCGTGAAGTGAAGAACCAAAACACAGCCTTACTTTAGTTGCTTTTGCACTGACTCAAAACTAGACACAGAAAATGACTCAAATAGAAAAAAAGAAAACAACTGATGACACAAGACTCACAGGACTTAAAAAAACTGACTCAACAAGAAAAATCAAAACACACATGTATTGCCTCTTTTCATGCTCTTCACACCTACTTGCCCCACATAATTTATGATTATGTATAGCATATATAAACCCCACCAATCCACCAAGCAAACCAACTTATTGCTTTAACACAATCATTCAATAATTCCCTTAGAAACAGCACTCTATGGAGAGTAAAACACACATTCTCACAATTCAGAAATTAAGGACACTCTCCCTAGTCTATACAGAATGATCCACTGCTTGAAAATCGACCCATCGCCACAGTACCGTATTGAGGGGACACAACTGTTAAGAACAACCCTTTATCTTTGGACACAACGGGGCTTAGGGATTCAAACTTGGTACGACCCTAATTGGTCCTAAGTCACCTGCACGAAATAGAAACTCAGTGTACATACAAAAACAGCATTTCATCCTTCTCAGCATTTGCACAAAGTTGCCTCTCATTTAGGCAAATAAAGACTCATCTCTTCACAAATTCAGGTCATTACTTCATCTTTTTCATTCACAATTCAGCCACCGAAACAAAAAATTCAGCAAGCAATCTCAAGATTTTTTAACATTCACAACACACAATCACTGCTGCACAATTCAGCACTTTGCTTCTTTTCTCTTCTTTTTTTTTTTCACACATTTATTTCAGCACAATAGCATACCAATATAACATTCAGCAAGGTTCACATTTTCATACTTGCTTCTCTTGTAGCCATTATATCATCTTTAATTCCGCAAGCACAAATCCAACATTCACATTGCATGCACACTAAGGGGGCAGGAAAGAGAGGATAAAAATTAGGCCTTGGTTCATTTACTAACTCAGAAGAAATACAGTCAAGGCTTCAAAGTGGCTTCTATGGATTAATGCACAGGAAAGTTCAGAAAGTAAAGCCAAACTTGGTTATCCTACAAGGGTCCCCCATCATCCAGTTGTATCCCACACAATGACCATCTTGATAAGTCAGACCGGCAAACAGTGGGATTCCCACTTCTCATCAAAAATCATTTTAGGCTCAGCAACACTCATTTTCAATGGCTAAGAATGGGAAAAAGTAGCTTGATCATGCTAAAGCAATAAAAACATACCCAAACCTCAACCAAAAAAGAGTAAACATATGCCAACTCAATCATGCATCCATGGTGCTTATTTCAATGTTCCGATCATAATAAGGGTAGTACTTGACCAAAAGACAGATCCAGACAGGATCGACACATCCTCACACTTAAATTTGTGCATGTCCTCAGCACAAAACAAGAATAAGAAACACACCAACAGTAAGAACATACCATGAACATCCACAAATAGTAAATTCACAAACTCACAAAGACAGACCAAAAGCAATAAAAACATAGAGACTGAGACAAGGAAGGAGAGATACTTACTCTGCCCGGGTCTGGGCTAAGTGAGCCCGAAGCTGGTCAAAATGTAGCTGTACAGCAGCGAGACCTTCAGTGAACTGGTGTTGTAAAGTGGAAAAACCTTCTGTGACCTAGAGCTGTAGCTTGGTCCTTCTTTAACTCTTCAACTGATTGTTGCACCTGTAAAAATTCTGCACTGGCTGCACGAGAAAGTGGTGGACGAGCCACATCATGGAAACAAAGGGCCCCATTGGAGGCCACATACAGCAATTGTGTGTGCACTAGATATCCAGATGTGAGAGTCACAGGGGTAAGGGAAGGGGTCATGCATGTGTGAGTGGGATTAAACAATTGAGCATTACGAGCAAGCAAACCCACAAAGTGACCAAGGGACAAATGTCTAGTCCTATGGGTTCCAATGTCCCCAAAAACATACCCTACCCAAAATCCCAGGTTCAAAGGAACCTTATCCAGCATGCATAGTAAAATATACAACTCATTGGAAGACACAACATGCTGAGCAGAAGTCCTACCAGTCAAATTACGAACAATTAGGTAATGACAAAACTTAAGTGCAGGACTTTCTATCAAATAAGCCTCCGATTTGGACGGTATAAACTTGCCACCTTTAGGGGCTATGCAGGCCCAGGCAGCTTGTTGAGCAAAGGATGGAAATCCAAGTTCAACAGCTTTATATGCATCAGTGTCCAAATCTTCCTCAGCACAAAAACCCAATAAATATTGAAGTCATTCACAGAAAATTCATAAGTTTTTTGAAACAGTCTAAAGAGAGAAAAGGATTCTCTTTATTCAACCCTTTTAATTTGGTCATATGCACAGTAGTAAAAAACTCATGCAACATTTCAATAAAAACAGGGCAAATTGGTAAATCCAACAAACAAGACCAGCCAATATTAGAAAATAATTCCAGCACAGTATCCCAAATATTCAATGACTTTAACAGTGAAATATCAGGAAAGTACAAGGGTAATGGGGAACGAGTTTGAACCTGTTTGAGAGTTTCAATCTCATCTTTCGTATTGAAAGTCAAATTTCTTTTGACTTGTGGTTGCTGGACTATCTGTGGAGGGGGAAACCGGGAAGCTCTCTCCACAGTGGCTGCTCTCCGGGCAGTAGAAGTACTCGCCCGTGGTGGTGATTGAGCGGTGGCTGTAGAAGTACACGCCACTGGAGGTTCATTTGGGGTAGTAAAAAAATTCCTATCGGCAGTTTGAGTGGCCTCCCCTTGTCGGTGTCATTTTCTTGCTGGAACAATAGGGCTAGATGACTGCTCATCTTCAGAAATTATGAAGGGCTCCTCAGCATTTTGAATTGGTTCTTTCTGGCGCAGGGAGGCAGAGGCGGCGTGGGAGGCCGCCCTATTGGAACGGCGGACGGTGGGCTTTACCGGAATTGGAATCTGGGCTGCCGAGGTGGCATTCTTCATTAGAGGACGAGCTCTTTTTTTTTGGTGTGGGCTGGGCGGTGGTGGGTGTGTTGGTTCGAGTGGGGTGGGTTTTTTGGGTCGGGTAGGGGTGGCGGCTGGTGGGGTCGGTTGAGGTGGTGGTTTTGGTGGGGTGGTTGGGGATTTGGGCCGGCGGGATTGGGGTGGAGAAGTTGAAAAGGAGGCGGCGGGTTTGTTGGGTTGGGTCGGGAGATGTGCGTCGAGAAAAATGGTGGCGAGGGGAGTGGCTTCGAGGACGTCGGGCTCGTCGACTGGCCAAAGCCGAGCTCTTTTCTTGCCGGCACCCATGGAGGTTGGACGGGAATGGTGGTGGTGAAAAGGTGGCGGCGGCGGTTCGTTGCAGAGGAAGAAGATGAAGTAAAATTGATTAGGTGATTTGTTTATTATTTTGGTGGGGAAATCGGGTAAGCAATAGGATAAGTTAATTTGATTAGTTGGGTCGGGTATAGGATTGGGTATTTGGGTTTATTTAGGTTGATGGGTCGGTGGGTTGGGTTGGTGGGTAATTGGGTTGGTGGGTCGCTAATTGGGTTGCTGGGTAATTGGGTTGGTGGGTCGATGGAGCTGATGGGTGGAGAATTGGTTGGGTTCAATGTGATTGCAAAATTGGCCCACTTCTTCTGAATTGCAATTGTAGTCCCTGGCCCAAATTTGCTGAGATGCCCCTGACCTTCTGATTGCTCCATATTCCACCTTTTTTCTTTTCCTTGAATCTTCTGGCCCTCCAATTAATCCTGCATGCAACATTTAAAACATCCAACCCATTCAAAAATTAGCCCAAACATCTTCAACCAAATAAAATTATATAAAGTGAAAATCCAAAAATTATAATAATAAAAAAATAAAATGAAAAAGAAAACAAAAAATTTAACAGAAAACTGGGTTGCCTCCCAGTAGCGCCATTCTTTTAAGTCTAAGGCTAGACTTAATTGTCTCTTCTCAGTGATTGGGACAAATCGACAAGGAGAGTTCCTCCACAGTCTGTATCTGACCCGGCTCATAATAATGCTTGAGACGCTGTCCGTTGACCTTGAATTGCAAACCGGTTCTGGGGTCTTTCACCTCTATTGCTCCACTTGGGCCAACGGCCACTACCTCTAGTGGTCCCTGCCACTTGCTCTTCAACTTACCACTAAAGAGTCGCAGCATAGATTGAAAAATCAAGACTTGTTGGCCCACTTTGAACTCCTTCTGTCGGATTAGGCGATCATGCCTCCCCTTAGTGCGTTCTTGATGCCACTTGGCCATCTCATAGGCATCCTCCCTCAATTCGTCTAACTCTTGTAGCTGGAATTTCCTCTCTTCTCCACATGCTACTGCATCCATGTTTAATTTCTGGATTGCCCAGTAAGAATGATGCTCTAGCTCAACTGGGAGATGACACATTTTCCCAAACACCAGCCGGTACAGCGACATCCCAATTGGGGTCTTGTATGCGGTCCTATATGCCCATAGTGCATCATTCAACTTTTGGCTCCAATCCTTCCTTGATTTATTCACTGTCCTCTCCAGGGTCCGTTTAATCTCTCTGTTAGAGACCTCGGCTTGTCCATTTGACTGCGGGTGGTAAGGTGTTGCAAGCCTGTGTTGCACCCCATACTTTTTCATCAATGCTGCAACGGTTCGGCTACAAAAATGTGTTCCTCGATCACTAATAATTGAACCTGCAAAAAATATTAGCCTGCAAAATCTGCAACAACCTTTGAATCATTAGTCCGGGTAGCCTTTGCTTTCACCCATTTGGACACATAGTCAACTGCCAGCAATATATATAACATCCCATTTGATGCAGGGAATGGACCCATAAAGTCCATCCCCCACACATCAAAAATTTCACAAACCTGTACTGGAACTTGAGGCATCTCATCTCGAACACCTATATTTCCTCCTCGCTGGCATCTATCACACTTCCTGCAAAACAGATATGCATCTCTGTTTAATGTTAGCCAATAAAATCCACTGTCCATTACCTTTCGTGCAGTTCGTTTTGGCCCAAAATGGCTTCCACAGGCAAATGAGTGACAGTGTCGGAGAATGTCCTCACACCTCCTAAGGATCTGATCGGGTCCAAGCCTCCACAGGATCGACTCATCCCATATGTAGTACTTGCTGTCACTTATTAGCTTCTCACGTCGTCCTCGTGAATACTCTGGTGGAAATACCCCTGCGATCAAATAATTCACGATGTTAGAGTACCAAGGGTCAGGATGCTTCTCACCTGTTAGCACGTCAAGCAGCAAATTGCAGGGTGGTGGTACAGTGTCGGCTGCATAGAGATGTTCCTCCGGAAATGTTTCTTTGATAGGTACTTTCTCTTCCGGAACCAACAGCCTGCTTAGGTGGTCTGCCACATGATTCTCTGCTCCCTTTTTGTCCCTTAACTCCTAGTCAAATTCCTGGAGCAACAGGACCCATCTAATCAGTCGAGGCTTCGACTCCTTCTTTGCCAGCAAATGCTTCAAAGCCGCATGATCTGTGTAAACCACTTTGGATCCTAGCAAGTACTGTCTGTATTTATCAAAGCCGAAAACAACGGCCAAGAGCTCCTTCTCTGTAGTGGTGTAATTGCATTAGGCCGGATTCAAAGTCTTGGAGGCATAATATATTGCATGGCTCTCCTTTCCTATTTTCTGGCCAAGTACCGATCCTACTGCATAATCGCTTGCATTGCACATGAGCTCAAAAGGGTGCTCCCAGTTGGGTGGTTGAATCACTGGAGCTGAAACCAACCTGCCTTTTAAAAGATCAAAGGCCTTCTTGCAGTCGTCTGTTAGGTCAAACGGGACGTCGTCTTTCAGCAGATTAGTTAGTGGCTGGGCAATTTTTGCAAAATCTTTGATAAATCTTCTATAGAAACCAGCATGCCCCAGAAAGCCACGAATCTCCCTCACACTTGTCGGGTAAGGAAGCTTTGAAATCAGCTCCACCTTTGCCTTGTCCACTTCTATCCCCTCTTGACTTATTTTGTGCCCAAGTACAATTCCTTCATTTACCATGAAATGGCACTTCTCATAATTCAAGATCAAATTCTTCTCCACACATCTTGCCAAAACTAGATCCAGACTCTCTAAACATTCGTCAAATGAATCTCCATACACTGTGAAGTCATCCATGAAAATCTCGATGCACTTCTCAATCATGTCCGAAAAAATACTCATCATGCACCGCTGAAAAGTACCCGGTGCATTGCACAGACCAAAGGGCATTCGGCGATATGCATATGTGCGAAAGGGCATGTAAATATGGTCTTCTCCTGATCATCTTTGTTCGCCCAGATCTGGAAGTACCCACTGTAGCCATCTAAGAAACAAAAGAACATCCTTCCTGCCAACCTTTCGAGTATCTCATCAATGAACGGTAGGGGGAAATGGTCCTTCCTTGTTGCCGAGTTCAACTTTCGAAAATCGATACACATGCGCCATCCAGTAAGGAGGCGCATCGGCACTAGCTCATTTTTTTCATTGGTCACCACTTCAAACCCTCCTTTTTTTGGAACAACATGAACCGGGCTTACCCACTTACTGTCAGAAATCGGGTAGATGATTCCCATGGCTAAGAGCTTCAAAATTTCCTTCAGCACCACCTCCTTCATATTTGGATTCAACTTCCTTTGATGCTCTCGAGCAGGTTTAGCATCAGGCTCTAAGAAAATGTAGTGCTGACATATGTCGGGACTAATTCCAGTGATGTCAGCCAAGGTCCAACCAATTGCCTTTATATTCTTCCTCAAAATTCGAAGCAATCTATCTCCTGGGTCATAGTTAACCCCTTGCTGATTATGACTGGCAGTGTCTCGCCCTCTGCTAGATAGGCATACTTCAGATTGTCAGGGAGAGGGTTCCGTTTAAGCTCTGGAGCTTTAACTATAGATGGCAAGGGCCTGTCAGTACTCGTCTGCTTGGGCAATTGGATCTGAGGTCTAGTACTGGGTGCTGCCTCAACTACATATATGGACATGATTGCTTCCCTAATCTCTTCATCATTCAACTCTTGGGCATCAATATCGGTGAAATTTTGTGTGAGCACTGCCTCCAGTTTGTCCTGCAAAAAATAAGTCTCAAGATGCTCTTGGACAAAGGGGTCAATTACATCAATACCATCCATATTCTCAACATCAGATAGATATTTCATGGCATTCTCGATGCTAAATGTGTATTTCTCACCATAATATTCTAAGCAGATGGAGCCATTATATACATCAATCAAAGCCCTAGCAGTTTTCAAGAAAGGCCGACCTAACAACACACCCGCAGATTCTTTAGTAGGATCATTATTCATCTTAACAACATAGAAAGGGTACACAAAAGAGTTCACACGTACTAACACATTTTCAAGTACCCCTACAGGGTGCACACATGACCTATCAGCTAGTTGGATAACTACTTTTGTATCTACTAACTCAACACCAGATAAATTCATGTAAATAGACAACGGCATAACATTAATAGAGGCACCCAGATCACACATAGCATGCTCTATTACTCTATCTCCGATAATGCAAGGCAAGGAAAACATACCTGGGTCCTTACATTTAGGTGGAAGCTTTTTCTGAATGACGGCAGAAACGTTCTCACCTAGCACCACCTTGCTTGCTCCCCTTGGCTTTCCTGCCATGAACTCCTTCAGAAACTTCCCAACTGGCGGAAGTTTGATTGCCTTAAGGAAAGAGATGTTGACTTCCATTTTCTCAAACACCGCCAAGTAGTCCACAGGGTCTTCTTTTGGCTTCTTGGCTTTTGGTTTTAAGCTGTTTGGAAATGGGGAAGCTCTGTACGGATTCCCCCCCTTCAGACTTGGAGCGGGGGTGGGAATCTCTATTGGTTCAGTCACTGGTTCAGGTTCTGCATCTGGCTGATCAACTTCTGGGACCATGGTTGATTTGGGCAAATCGACCCTTGCTGATGGTGATTTTTTTACTACAGGCTCCAAAACCTTGCCACTCCTCAAAGTGATCTCATTCACGTTCTCCTTAGGTGGAACCTGTACTTGGGAAGGTAACTTACCCTGATTTCCCCTGAGTTCTTAAATGGAGGCAGATAGTTGAGACATCATTTGTGCTATCCCATCCATTGTTGTTCTCTGCTCCTTTTGTTGCTCAAACAAGTCACAAATTGCATCCTCCATTGATTTACCACCCCTTTGTTGATTCTGATTCTGAAACCCTCTCTGTTGGGGTGGTCGGTACGATGCCCCTTGGTTTCGATTGTTGTTGAAACCTTGGTTGGGAGCTTGCTGATTTGAATGCTTGCCTCGGTTATGCTCACTGTCTTCTGGAATCTGCTAACTGAACACTAGGTTATCCTTCCATCCAGGATTATAGGTATTCGAATAAGGATCTCTTCTCTGTTGCTGTCTATTCCAATTCCCTCCATAATTATGTGCGTTCCGATTCCCAACTGCATTTGCTTGAGCAATAGGGTCATTTGGTGCGAGATTGCATTGATGAGTTAAATGACCCTTGTTTCCACAAATCCCACGGAGCTCCTCTTCTGGTTTGCTGTATTGTTGACGCTGCCCTTCTGTTTTGCTGCTACCTGCCGTGGCCATTTTCGCTACTAACTCTGTTAATTTCTCCACATTGGCGGTCAACTTATCTATCTTCTCATCTCCTGTATCATCCACGAGCCTGACTTCGGCATTCCGTTTGACCACACGGACTGGTTCATAAAATTCTCCCCTCGAACCAATGACATCCTCGATGACTTTCCTTGCTTGGGTGACTGTATTGTTCTGGAAAGCTCCACCACTGGAGGAATCTATCAGCTTCCTTTCTTCTCCCGTCATGCCATGATAAAAGTACTGGAGCAGTTGTGCGTCAGTGTATTTGTGGTTCGGGCAGCTCTCCACTAGCTCGTTGAAACGGAGCCAGTAATTACTCAGGGATTCATCGTAGTCCTGCCGGATGCTACTGATTTCCTTCATCACCGCATTAGTTTTGGTGGAAGGAAAATATTTCTTCAAGAACAGCTCCTTCATTTGCCCCCATTCTGTGACGGAGTTTGCAGGTAGTGAGGAAAACCATCTGTTGGCTTGGCCGGTTAGCACATAGGGAAAAGCTACCAACTTGAGCTGGTCTAAGGTTGCTCCTGTTGGCAACTTACCCACCTTGCAATTTTTTACATACTCATCGAGGAAGTTATGTGGGTCTTCCCCCCTGTGTCCGTGGTACTTGGGAATCCCATTGAACCAACCACTTTTTAAAGGGAATCCATTCAGCAAGGTTGGAGGGACTACCGCGGAAGCTCTATCTTCAGTCTGATGGTTGCTTAACTCCTTCAAAGTTGGTTCCTTAACAGGTGGGGCATCCTCCCTTCTTTCTTCACGTCTCTTCTTGTCTGTCCCCCATTTCCAAGTTCAAATTGGGGTCAGGTCAGAATTCTCAGAATCAGCTTCAGAGTCACTGTCCATTTGCCCAAAAGGACCACTGTCAGCCTCTGAAGCAGCAGCCTCAGTTGCCTTCTTTCGTTCTCGTGCTTCTTTTGCTAGCCTCCTGGCAGTCTTTTCGATTTCTGGATCACTCAATAGGATAGGTCTTGAAGATCTGCTCATAAACTACACAAAAACATACCCAACATACATCAATAGGAAAAAAAAAAAAGGAATTAAAATTCAAAAGCCGTTCCCGGCAACGGCGCCAATTTGATAGAGCCCGTCGTGAGGCTGCCAAAACGCACAAAAATTAGTGCTTAAACCTGCAAGAAATTACTACGAATAGCATAGAAAGCAGGATCGATCCGCAGGGAACAGCTGACTTAAACTCTCATATTCCTATTGATTTGAAAATTGGTTTGATTTGTAATCACCTTTGTGTCTCAGAGAGACCTTTAAAATTTGTCACTTTATAAAAAACTAAAACTTCACAAGAACAAATAAAAGTATTAATTAAAAGAGTATTCCAACATTATATGAATCAGATCAATCTATGCATGCAATCATTAACGTCACAAATAAATCCAAGAACAATGTATCGGCTGGTTATAGGTTACCGTGGGCTCCCTATGACATAACCAAATCCCCCCTTAGTGTGTCGGTAATCGTCGTGGGCTCCCTACGACACGACTACCTCTCTAACTAACCAAACTAACAGGCCGTGGGTTCCCTACGACCTATTAATATAATTAGCAGCATTAATTACCAGGAGGACCCAACACTAACACTTCTATCGGGTTAACTTTAGAAGTTGTTACCTATTTATCTTGTACTACCCGAAGGTAGGTTTATTGCTAGTTGACTTTACCGGATTAAACAAAAGTTGATCAGACTTTAATTAAATCTAGCATTTAGACTTATGTGCACAAGATAAATAGGAATACAAGAACTTGAACCAATATTAATCCTATGTTTCATACATGCATAGATCTATTTCATCACATAATGCCGGAATAAAAGAGTTTAGTTACTCATAGTCATGGCAAATACACACATATTTAATGTAAAAGCCATGGGATGAAGCAACAAAGAAGAAGGAAAAGAAATGGAATACTTATTAATAATTGCAGGTCTGAACCAACCCCCTGTTTGGGCAAATAGAGGCTTGAACGAGAACAATTCAGCAACAAGAAACAATTCCAAACTTTATTGTACCGATTTTTCCTTAATCCCAGAACGAGAAACGAAGGAAAAACTGATATAAAACTATTTGAAGAACTTAAAGAAGAACTAAATAAAACTAAAGATTGTATCAAAAGCTTCAAAGGAGATAAGCTGAACAAAAGAGAACTAAGAACTAAAGAGAACTCTTGCTGGAAAAAAAAACTAAAACTAACGTGTGAAACTAAAAGCTGAATGCTAAATGCCTCAAAAGCTCCCCTATTTATACTAGATAACAATGGCTCTAAAATAGGAAGTAGAATAATCCTCCAAATCTCCCAAGAATATCTCCATTAATTAACTTCCTTCCAATCAGCGTAATATCTTCATCAATTATATCCCTACAAATCAGCATTTTGAATTCCTTTCTTACCCCTTTGATTTTCCTTCTTTATCCCTTTGATTTTCCTTCCTTATCACAAGTTTATTCAAGTAAGGAAATTGAATATTTACTTCTATCTTCCCTTATTTCCAGCAATCACTTCCATCCAAAATAATTCTTCGATTTTACTGTTGCTGAAATTTTGCCTCTTGATTCACTACGGTAACAACTGAAATTTCTCCATGGCAGCCCATTTTCTGCTGCTACCTTCCTTTTGCTCAAACGGATCCCTTTTTTCCTTCTTTTAGCTCATTTCTTTCTTTCTTGACTCAGTCTCTAAACACCTGCTCTTGGCTCATAAAACAACAAATATACCCGTGAAAAGCACCCAAGAGACGCTAAAATAAAACAACTAAAAGACACTCATCACAATCGCACAAAGAAGAAAAAAAATACTGAAACAAAAAAACGACTGTGGTGCTCAGCGGCGAAAGTTTGACCCGATTGTGGTGCTCTTTTCAACAACTATAGGTGAAGGTTCGACTGTCGTGCTCTGTCCGGTAGCGACGGTGGTGGCGCTGAAGGTTTGATGGCAACGATGGTGGAGAAGAAGGTTCGACGGCAACGATTGTGGCATGAAGGTTTCAAAACCCTGTAAAGTAGACGAAAATTTAATTTGTGACCAAATTGCCCTTATTCAGTCAAAGGGTCATCAACTCCATATTTGTGACTGAATAAGGGCAATTTGGTCACAAATTAAGATTTTTGTCTACTTTACAAGGTTTTAAAACCACGGGGGGTTTTTGCGTAGCTTTTTAAAGCATAGGGGGTCATCCTGTACTTTCGCAAACCACAGGGGGGTTTTGCGTAATTAACCTTATATTCAATAATTTATTACTATTTGGTTAACTTATGTTTTTACTTTTATAAAATAAGTGGTGTTCTTTTTATGATGTTTTACAAACGATTTTGAAAACATGTTTTTGAAAAATAGTTTTATAATGTAAAAAATGTATTGAAAATGTAAAAATGTATAACTGAATAGTAAAAAGTTGTATTGGAAATTATGCAAAATGATTATAATATATTAAATTTACTGTTCAAACCAAAAACAAAATCAAAACAAAAATGAAAATAATAGGCCTTATTTATATATGAATCTTTCATAATTCTACTAGTAAGGTATGAAAAAACAAAAAATTTAAAACATAATTCTTCTATTAAAAAAAAGATTTTTATGTAAAAATGAAGAAAATATATAATTATGTTGTATTGTGCAATGCAGAAAAAGGATTTATCAATCACAACGAAAGCACAGTAATAAATCCAAAACTAATTCATCTTTCCCAACGGCTCATAAAATAGGCATCATAAGAATATCAAATAACACAGCACAATAATCATGAAAGTAAACAAAAATGAGACACCATAATTTTTAACGTAAAAACCCAAAGTAGGCACACAAGAGTCATCACCAAATAGGTCAAATCTCCACTATAATCAATAATAGGCACACAAGAGTCTTCACCAAATAGGTCAAATCTCCACCATAATCAATAATATGCACACTAGAGTGATAGAGTTGTCGTAGGACTACCAAATAACAGTAAAAGTATTGTTTTAAACCTGCAAGTTAGATGCTAATAAATTATAGCACAGTAGTAGACAGGGTCGATCCACAGTGACAGTAAATAATATTCAATTCCCAATTTAATGTAAAGTAACCAAACTTTTACTAGCAATCACCTTTGTGTCTCTTAAGAAACCTTAAAATTGTCACTTAATTGTAGAAAATAGTAATTAAAATAATAATGAAAGTAAAGACTGAGAAAATATCAATTAATGACCGGAAATTTCAGTATTATGTAAATCCACCTTAATCTCATGCATGCAATCATAAACCTCTTAGCTCGTCTAATTACTTATGTTGTTTCAGGTATAATATTACTGCGAGTCCCCGCAAATAATTCCAATTCTCCCATAGATTCTCGATAATCCCCCACGAGCCCCCGCAAAGGAACTACTCTCTAACTACGATAACTAACAGACAGCGAGTCCTCGCAAACCTTATTAATTAACAAATAGAAACATTAAGAACAAGAAGAACCCGAAACTAATAATTCCTACTGACGATGCATTATAAATTATCACCCAATTAATCATGTACTACTCGGCCGGTAGTTGTGCCACTCACTGACTCTACCAGATTAAACTAAGTTGATCAGGCTTACAATAATCTTAGTAATTAGACATATAAACACAGGCAATTTAGAAACATAATTCATTAGACCTTAGATTAATTCTTAGGTTTCATATATGCATGGATTATGGCTTCTTACATAATACCAGAACTAAGAAATTAGCTACTCATAATAAAATACGAAAAATGCATAAATATAAAAGAATCCATTAAAGGAGAAATAGAAAACTGTACTGTTATTTAAGAAATCGCGATCTGGCAACTGACGCTTTGGCCAAAGGGTAGACTACACTGTCGGGAAATCCAAAATTGCAATTGAAACAGAGCAGAACATAACAGAATAAAACTAAACTCTGAATAGTAGCTAATAAACGAAACTGTATCTTGCATGGAAAATAATCTTAAACTAAGAAAACTATTCTATGAAGTCTCTTCTATCACACAAAATTGTCCCATATATATAGGGAGAGAAACTATTGCACAAAAGGAAATTCAGATAATCCTTCTCAATTCAGGAAACATATTCCAACAAGAAGACTACTCTTCTAGGAATCAGAATTGGATTCTCTTTCTTGCAATTGAAGTTTTCTTGAATAAGGTAACTTCTTGATATTTCCTTTTCCTCTTCCAATTCTGAATCCTTCTGCTTAACAAATTGAATTTCCATTGTTTTTCTTCTACTTCCACTTGGATCGGCAGCAGCTTCCCGCGGACTTCCTCCTTTGTTTAGTCCACAATTCGTGTGGGTTTTTCGGGCGTGACTCATCTGCTCCAATTCTTCCACTTTTTACACATTCTTTTCTTCTTAGGCCCAATCTCCAAATCTGCAATTAATCATTAAAACCTTGTGCAAAAGCCCGTGAGAACTGCCATAACAAGTGCTAAAATAAATCACCTAAAAGCTGCAGATCAAATGTTCTCACACTTGAATAATGCTTGCCCTCAAGCGTGAAGTGAGGAACTAGAGCATACCCTTCATTTTAGCCCTTAACTTAAAATTTTTCCTCAATTGATCCAGACCCAAACATAGACACAAAACAGAACAAGATGCACAAGACTCTTAGACTAAACAATTATGACTCTTGACTTACTTGACTCAAAACAAGACTAAAAAATCTGCCTTTCTCTTTCTCCGGATCTTGCTCACACAACAAAATCAACATTTCAATTCTTATGCATGTGTTCTTTTTACTTCATAAAAAACAGTCCTTCCATCAGCTAAATCCAAAAAACGTGCAATAATTCCCAAAAAAATAGCACTCTATAGTCGGTGATGCACACAATCTCACATTTTTCAGAAAAAGAATCAGGATAAAAGTAAATCCTAATCTAGCCAGAATCATGCATGCTTGATAGCCGACCATCGCCACAGTATAGAAGGAATAGATACATAGAGTTAAGAAACAACCTTCTAATTAAGGGACACAACGTGAGGCTTGGGTTCGAACCTTTGGACAGATCTAAGGGTTCTAGGCCACCTATAAAAGAATTCAAACCCAGTGTGTTTTTCAAAAATTAACTTTGGTTGTTGTTCCTTGATTCAAAATTCTTCATGACTTCCTTATGTTTTGGCAAACAGGTGCCTGTCATTCTCAGCATATTATACTTTGCATGGATTATGGCTCACAAAATTCAGAACTTTAAATTTCTACCCAGCTCATCAAATCTCACACTTTCAGCACATTGCAGAATTCAGAACATCAACATTTATTTCCATTCTTTCTTTTTTTGCTTTCCATGAGCTTGTTAACATTGGGCACACATATACATTGCCAAATAATCCATTTACTGTTTAGACACTACACCTCTTGACTTTATTCATACTTCAGCATCACAACATACACACTAAGGGGTAGAAAGGATTTATCACAAAAGATGGCCTTGGCTTATTTATTGACTCGGAAAAATGTTTGTATACAAGGCTTCAACTTGGCTTCTAGGGATATCACAAGGTAGGTTAAGAATTCAAGCCAAAAGTGGTTAATTCTAAGAAGGTTCCCCGTCATCCCGCCATGTACTATTCATACCATCTTAAAAGTCGAACAGTCAAGCAAATGATTCTCCCCGAGCAATTCAGCATTTAGGCTCAGTACAATGGCTTAAGAAAAGGGAAAACATGCATATTTTAGGATTTAACTAATTCAGGACTTCTCAGATTAATTATTCAAAACTTCAGCATGCATATTTCATGTCATACTCCATCTATTATGCATATTTCAGATCCAAACCAGATTAAAGGCAAAGACAACTTGACTCACAAGCAGGACAAAAACAAAAAATTTTAGGATAAATGTCCCTACATCCCCACACTTAGACAATTGCTTGTCCCCAAGCAAAGACAATGAAAACCAAGGACTGCTTATTGACACAAAAATTATGAAAAACATGAAATAGCCCTGCAACATCCCCACACTTAAAGAAAGCTTGACCTCAAGTGTGAAGAAAAGAACAAAAAGCAGAGCTAAACACAGACCAAGAAAAAACAAAAAACAAACACCACAAAAATTACAACACAAAACAGCAAACAAGACAAACAAAAAAAATGAGAAACACAAAACTTACCTGATAGCCTAAATTGTAGGCTCCAAATGCTGCTGAATGGCAGCCAGGCAAGCTGCCATTTGGTCAAATCTCTGATGAACTGCATCGAAGCCCTCCTCTACTTGCATTTTTAGTGCAGCATGTTCCTCCTTTATGTCTTCAAGGTCCTTTTGGACCTTCTCCTTCTCCAAACCTGCAGAAGCTGTATGAGTAGGTGGCAGAAATTCCGCACTGTGAAAGCAAAGGGTCCCATCCTGGACCCTAAAAAGTAGCTCTGTAGTAATCAAATAATCATCATTCAATGCCACAGGGGCAGGACAAGGGGTCATGCAAGTGGGAGTGGCATCAAATAGATTCATATTTCTAGCAAGTAATCCTACAAAATGTCCTAAGCTCAAGTGTTTCTTAGGATGGGATGCAATATCCCCCAAACTATACATAATCCAGAATTCAAGATTGAGTTTAACCCCTTCAACATGCATTTAAGAATATAGAGTTCAGGAATGGTAACTACATGTTGGACAGAAGTCGTATCACTGAGATTCTTCACAATCAGATAATGGCAAAATTGAAGTGCAGGGTCACTAATCAGATATACCCCAGATTTAGTAGAAGAATACACAACCTCAGAAGAAGTGAGGCGATTCCACACAAATTAATGAGTAAAGGCAGGAAATTTCACAGGTCTAGCTAAGTAATCAGTAGATGCTAACTTGGCCTTAGTACAGATGCCTAACATTGTATTCAATTGATTGACAGATAGAGAATGCACTGTATTAAACAATCTGAAAGTCAAAAATTCCCAACTAAGGGTGAGACCCTTAGTCTTTGTTTTAATGGCAGTTGTATAAAATTCTTTAAGCATCTCCTCATAACAAGGAGTCAAATCCACCCCACCCTGTCAAAAAAATTATACACAGCTTCTAAAATATTCAAACTGACCAAGAGCTAAGAATCAATACTGTAAAAAGGAAGAACAGAGTGAGAACAAACCTGCTCATACCTAGATTTCTGGCCAAATGTGGGGAATGTCAAGTTCCGCTTGACCTGAGTAGCCAGGGTAATTTGAGCACGCGGTGGTGGCATGGCTGCTTTGTCCTCATCGACGGGCTCCAAATGGGCAGTAGAAGTACTCACCCGAGCCGCGATTTTCCTCAAAACACACGTAGAAGTACGCGTCTCCTGCACAGCTTGCGAGGAAGTAGTAGAAGTACTTGCCACCCTTGCCAATGTTGCAACCAGAATTTTTGGAGACGCCGGAGTGAACTGTGGTGGTGGCGAGGTGTGCTCGGCAGTGGCCTTAACCAAAATTGGTTCGGTGTCGCCACTTGCGGTAGAATTAGCAACCTCGGTCTTTGGCGAAGGAAAAGGGGGCAACGATGGCCTACAGTGTTGGAATGGTGGGCCTAGTGGTGGTCCGCGGTGGTGTAGCGGCGATCGAAGTCAAAGCGGCGGTGGCTTTGCGACTGGATCGACGAACTGTCGGTTTCTCCGGGACTGAGAGTGGCGCCGGTTCTAGTTCCTTCGCTGGCTTACTAGGCTTTCGTGGCATCCCAATTTTGGACGCCGGCGTGGGAAGCTTAACTAAGGCTCTTCGTTCCTATAGAATAATAAGAATCATGTCCCTTGGCTTGTTGGCGGCGTATTTCTGGCGGAGGGGGCTAGAAGAAGTATTTCTGGTGGGTGAGGGTTCGAGCACCTCAATGGGGGTCATCCCCCTTGCTAGCTTCTTCTTTTTAGCCTGCGTGGACTCGGAGGCCGGTGAAGGCCATTTCATGGCGGCATACTTCTGGTGGTGTGGACTGGATATGGTGGCTGCGGATGAAGTGGCGGCGGTCGGTGGTGGGCTGGGCTCGGCAAATGGACCAGAACAATGGGAGTAGAATCCTCTGGCTCTTTGACTGGCCGAATATGGTCCACCGGGCGTATGAGGGCCATGGTCGGAGAAGAGGGAAGAGGGCGGTGGTCGATTCGGGCAAAGGGGAGATGGCACGGTAAAAATAGAGAGGAGGCAGTGGAAATTCAAAAGAAGAAGATGATGGATTGGGGGGGAAATCGTGGGTAAATTAGGGTAAAGGGGAAGGGTAAAAGTCATGGGTTGGATGGGTTATTGGGTCAGGTAATTGTGGTAAATAGGAAGGTCGGTGGGCTGAGGTAGGGTCTCCGTAATTGCAATTTAGGCCGAGTAGTTTCTATACTTCAGAAGACGGCCCCAAATTTATAAGTCATTCCCCTAGTCTGGCAAATTGCACCGCCGGTCCCTTAACTCTTGGAAGGTTGTAATTTGGCCCCTGAAACTTGTACTGCGCCCTTCCAGCTTCTCAAAATTTGTGCCTTCAATCCCTGTAAAAATAATTAAATTGTGAAAATACTAAGAAAACAAATAAACTACTTTTTTTTTTTTTTTACTAAACTATTACAACAAACTTGGTTGCCTCCTAAGCTCTTTTCTTTAACGTCATGGCCAGACAGAGTGCAAACTGCTCAATCAACGTGATGCGGGCATTTGGCCAACCATAGGCTGTCGACTTGCTGGATCTTACTTGAAGTGTAAAATTGCTTCAATCAATGCCCGTTGACTTTATACTGCTGCCCTGACTGAGGGTCTCGGACCTCCACTGCACCACTTGGCCAAATGGCTAATACCTCCAATGGTCCATGCCACTTGCTAGACAATTTTTCAATGCCAAATAATCGAATTCTGGATTTAAACAGTAACACCTGCTGGCCAACTCGAAATTCTTTCTGTCGGATGAGCCGATCGTGCCTTGCTTTTGTTCGGTCCTTGTACCATTTGGCTAAATCGTAGGCTTCCAGCCTAATTTCTTCAAGTTCCTGGAGTTGGTACTGCCTTTCTTCACCTGTTGTCGTGGTATCCATGTTCGTCTTCTAGACTGCCCAGTATGCTTTATGCTCTAATTCCACGGGAAGATAACACATCTTGCCAAAAACAAGTCGATATGGTGACATCCCAATAGGGGTTTTGAATGCAGTCTGATATGGCCATAAAGCATCAGGTAGCTTCTAACTCTAATATTTTCTTGAGGTATTAACTGTCCTCTCAAGAATCCTCTTGATCTCTCCATTCAAAACTTCAACTTGTCCGTTGGACTATGGATGGTAAGGTGTAGCAAGTCGATGCTGAATTCCATATGCCCTCATCACTTTGGCTACAGTTTGATTGCAGAAGTGGGTACCTTGATCACTTATAATAGCCTTGGGACACCAAATAGAAGGAACAATTGGCATGTTAAAAAGGCCTTCACACCATTGGCTTTATTCGAATGCGTGGCCCTGGCATCAACCCACTTGGACACATAATCTACGACAAGCAGAATGTACGCTACCCATTGGAATTCGGAAAAGGGCCCATGAAATCCATGCCCCAAACATCAAATATTTTGCACACCTTGATCAGGATCTATGGCATCTCATCTCGGGTCCCGATGTCTCCAAATTGCTGGCATCGTCTATAAGCTTGACAGAGTAAGTAGCTATCTTTGTTCAGACTAGGCCAATAAAAACCGCAGTCCATTATTTTTTGGGCTGTGCGCTTATACCCAAAATGTCCTTATGTAGGCGAAGAATGGCAGTGCTGAAGAATGCTCTCTTGTTCCCACTCTGGTACACAACGTTGGATGATCGAATCAGGGCCGCACTTCCACATGATTGGATCGTCCCAGATATACTGCCTACTATCGCTGAGCAGTTTCTCTTTCTTTCCTTGAGAGAATTCGAGTGGTAGCACATTAGCCACCAAATAATTCACTATATGTGAATACCATGGGTCAGGATGGGCTGCTGCTACTGCTGCTAGATGATTTTGTTCTCCCTGGATCACAGCACTTAGAGCAAAAAGGTGCTCTCCTGGAAATTATTCTCCAATTTATTCCTCCTCTTCAGGTAGAATCAGTCGGCTCAAATGGTCAGCCACGGTGTTCTCAGCTCCCTTTTTATCCTTAAGCTCCCAATCGAATTCCTAGAGAAGCAAAATCCACCTAATCAACCTCCGCTTTGACTCCTTTTTGTGTAGCAGGTGCTTTAAAGCAGCATGATCGGTATAAACTATAACTTTGGAGCCCAGAAGGTACTGTCTGAATTTGTCAAACCCCGAACACCACTGCTAATAATTCCTTCTCCGTCCTGGTGTAATTACATTGGGCAGGATTAAGAGTCTTTGAGGCAGCATATGTTTCCTTCCCAATTTTCTGCCCAAGCAAGGCACCAATAGCATAATCACAAGCATCACACATAAGCTTGAATGGTTTCTCCCAATCTGGAGGTTTAATGATTAGAGCTAATACCAACTTCCTTTTCAGAGTACTAAATGCTACTCGGAAGTCGTCCTTTAGGGCAAACGGGACATCGTCTTTGACCAAATTAGTGAGTGGCCGTGCGATTTTAGCATGATGAAAGGTCTGTAAAAACCTGCATGGCCCAGAAAACCTCTGATTTCCTGCACGTTAGTTGGATATGAAAGCTTGGCAATTAGTTCCACCTTAGCTTTGTCCACTTCGATTCCTTCTTCACTGACCTTGTGACTAAGAACAATTCCTTATCGAACCATGAAGTGACACTTCTCATAATTCAGTACCAAGTTCTTAGCTACGTATCGTTCCAGTACTGAGTCCAGATGCTCTAAACATTGATCCAAAGAATCCCCATATACCGTGAAATCATCCGTAAAAATCTCGATGCACCGCTCAATCATATCTGAGAATATGCTCATCATGCATATCTGAAAAGTCCCTGGGGTATTGCATAGACCGAATGGCATCCTCCTGTAAGCATAGGTTCCAAATTAACAGGTGAAAGTAGTTTTCTCCTGATCCTCCTTGTTCACCCAAATCTGAAAATATCCACTGTACCCGTCCAAAAAGTAAAAGAACAGTTTTCCAGCTAGACGTTCCAGCATCTTATCAATAAAGGGAAGGGGAAAGTGATCCTTCCTGGTAGCTACATTCAATTTGCGAAAATCGATGCACATTCTCCATCTTGTGAATAATCTCATCGGCACCAACTCATTTCTTTCATTGGTAACCTCCCTTTTTCGGCACCACATGGACTGGACTCACTCACTTGCTGTCAGAAATTGAGTAAATAATACCCATGGCCAATAATTTCAGAATCTCCTTTAGAACTACCTCCCTTATGTTTGGATTCATCTTTTTTTAAGGGTCTTTGGATGGCTTTGCTTTGGGTTCCAGGAGATAAATTGCTGGCAAATATCGGGACTTATTCCAAGGACATCGGCTAAGGTCCAACTGATTGCCTTGATGTGCTTCAGTATGGTTCTGAGCAACCGATCTTCTTGAGCTGGTGTCAACCCTTTAGAAATAATTACTGACATTGTATCTCCTTCTCCCAAGTAGGCATACTACAAATTATCAGGGGGAGGCTTTAATTCCAGCTTTTGTGCCTTCACTAAGGATTGAACTGGTCGCTCGGCACCCAGCGGTTTGGGGAAACTGTCGTCTGGTCCTGTATACTCTTTAGCTGCTACAAGGTACTAAATTGCCTCGCAAACTTCCTCATCACTTAAATTATGTATGTCAGCTTCTGTGAGGCTCTGAGCAAGTGTCCTTTCAAGCTTATCCTGTAAGTAATATGTCTCAAGATGTTCTTGGACAAGGGGGTCAATGACATCTATTCCATATACATTCTGAACATCATCAGGATGTTTCATGGCATTCTCAATGTTAAATTGCCACTTCTCCCCACAGTAATCCAAACAAATTGACCCATTATATACATAGATAACAGTCTTAGATGTTTTAAGAAAAGGTCTACCCAACAAGACCCCAGCAAATTCTTTAGCAGGATCAGTATTCATTTTTATTACATAAAAATCAGCAGGGTACACAAAAGAATTAACTTGCACAAGAACATTTTCCAATACCCCCTCAGGGTGTACACATGATCTGTCAGCTAATTGAATTACAACCATTGTCTCAACTAATTCTACCCCAGATAGAGTCAAATAAATAGATAAAGGCATGACATTAATAGATGCACCAAGATCACACATTGCATGCTCAATAACTTTTTCTCCAATCACACAGGGTAGAGAAAATATACTGAGTCCTTGCACTTAGGTGGCATCTTCTTCTAAATAATGGCGAAGACTATCTGCCTAGAACCACTTTGCTAGCTCCTCTCGGGTTTCCTGCCATGAAGTCCTTTAGAAATTTCCCAATTGGGGGAATTTTAATCGCATTCAAGAATGAAATGTTACATCCATTTTTTGAAAACCTCCAAGTACTCAATTGGGTCCTCCTTTACTTTTCTTGCCTTGGGCCTCAAGCTATTGGGAAAAGGTGGCACTGGCTTGTACACCACCTTGCTCATTGGAGCTAGGACAGGGCTCTTCTTAGGTTCAAGTTCAGAGCTTATAATGATCTGCTCCTCAGGTTCGGTTAGCTCTGAATTTTTAGTATCTTGAACACCCGTCAGTTTGGGCAAATGGTCCCCTGCCGACTGCGATTTCTTTAGTGCAGGTTCCAGAATTTTTCCACTTCGCAGCTGAATTTCATTCACGTTCTCTTTTGGAGGAACCTATGCCTGGGAGGGCAGTTGACCTTGATTCCCTCTTAGTTCCTGCATGGAAGCTGATAATTGAGATAATACTCCGGCAATCCCATCCATGGTTGTTCACTACTTATTTTGCTGTGGAAATAGTTATCCATGGCTTCTTCCATTGTTCTGCCTCCTCTTAGATTCGGATTGGAAAAATTCCTCTGGTTCGGAGGCCTGTATATTGATCCAGTACTTCGATTATTGCTCCCCATATTCGGATTTGAAGCTTGTTGGTTGGGATTTCCCATAATCTGAACAGGACCTTGCTGGTTTGTTTCTGGGGGAAAAGGAACTTGGACTCCCTCTTCTGGGTTTTTCCAACCAAACGCCGGATTGTCCTTCCACCTTGGGTTGTACGTATTCGAGTATGGATCCCTCCTGGGTGCATTCCGATGCCAGTTCCCATTGGAATTGTTGTGCCAATTTCCTGTAGCATTAGCATGAGCTATTGTTTCTTCCTGCGCAAGATTGCAGTTCTGCGCAAAGTGTCCCAGATTGCCACAACATGCACACATGACCTCATCTTTGTTACTGCTGGTTGAGGTTGCAAGTTTCACCACTAGTGCAGTCAATTTCTCCACACTAGCAGTGAGCTGATTTAATTTTTCCTCCCCAGAATCATCACTAAACTGGACTTCAGCCTGCCATTTGGCTAAAAGGGAGGGTTCCCCGAACTGGCTTCTTGACTCGATGATGTCTTTAATCAACCCTGTATTGTTCTAGAATGTCCCATTGCTAGATGAATCCATGTGATTCTAATCATTGGTGCATATCCTATGGTAAAAATATTGCAGTAATTGAGCCTCTGAATACTTATGCTTTGGGCAGCTCTTCACCAATTCATTAAATCTCATCAAGTAATTGTTGAGGGACTCATCAACGTCTTGTTGAATGCTGCTGATCTCCTTAATGACCAAATTGGTTTTGGTTGGACGAAAATATTTCTTCAGGAACAACTCTTTCATCTGTTGCCAGATGGTGATAGAATTTGGTGGCAACGATGAGAACCACCTGTTTGCTGGACCTGTCAGGACATAGGGAAAAGCCATCAATTTCAGCTGGTCGATGGTGGCATCTGTGGGAAGGCGCCCCACCTTACAATTCTTCACATACTCAGCAAGAAAGTTGTGTGGATCATCCCTAGCACCCCAATGAAATTTTGGGATGTCATTCAGCCAGCCACTCTTCAAGGGAAATCCTTTGGTCAGGGTCAGAGTGACTATTACCGAGGCTCTATCGTCTGTATTATGGATACATAAATCTTTAAGCGTGGGCTCTTATTCTGGGCCCTCTACTCTTTCTTGTCACCCATTGGATCTGATTCAGAGTCAGAATGTAAAACTGTGTTTCGGAACTATCAGCAGTTTGGACAAACGATCGACTGTCAAACTCTGTTTCTGCGAGCTTTGGTAACCGTGTCTCCTTGGCTAAGAGTTTACAGTTTTCTCAATCTCTGGATCACTCAGTAATTTAGTACTTGAAGATTTTGTCATACACAAAAAAAAAAAAAAAGAAAACACCAGTGCACATTAAACAGGAAAAAGAAAAAAAATTGTAACCGTCCCCGGCAACGGCGCCAATTTGATAGAACTGTCATAGGACTACCAAATAATAGTAAAAGTCTTTTTTTAAACCTGCAAGTTAGATGCTAATAAATTATAGCACAGTAGTAGACAGGGTCGATCCACAGTGACAGTAAATAATATTCAATTCCCAATTTAATGTAAAGTAACCAAACTTTTACTAGCAATCACCTTTGTGTCTCTTAAGAAACCTTAGAATTGTCACTTAATTGTAGAAAATAGTAATTAAAATAATAATGAAAGTAAAGACTGAGAAAATATCAATTAATGACCGGAAATTTCAGTATTATGTAAATCCACCTTAATCTCATGCATGCAATCATAAACCTCTTAGCTCGTCTAATTACTTATGTTGTTTCAGGTATAATATTACTGCGAGTCCCCGCAAATAATTCCAATTCTCCCATAGATTCTCGATAATCCCCACAAGCCCCCGCAAAGGAATTACTCTCTAACTACGTTAACTAACAGATTGCGAGTTCCCGCAAACCTTATTAATTAACAAATAGAAGCATTAAGAACTAGAAGAACCCGAAACTAATAATTCTTACTTACGATGCATTAGAAATTATCATCCAATGAATCATGTATTACTCGGCCAGTAGTTGTGCCACTCACTGACTCTACCAGATTAAACTAAGTTGATCAGGCTTACAATAATCTTAGTAATTAGACATATAAACACAGACAATTTAGAACCATAATTCATTAGACCTTGGATTAATTCCTGGATTTCATACATGCACGGATTATGGCTTCTTACATAATACCATAACTAAGAAATTAGCTACTCATAATAAAATACGACAAACACATAAATATAAAAGAATTCATTAAAGGAGAAAATAGAAAACTGTACTATTATTTAAGAAATCGCGATCTGGCAACTGACGCTTTGGCTAAAGGGTATACTACACCGTCGGGAAATCCAAAATTGCAATTGAAACAGAGCAGAACAAAGCAGAATAAAACTAAACTCTGAATATTAGCTAATAAACAAAACTGTATCTTGCGTGGAAAATAATCTTAAACTAAAAAAACTATTCTATGAAGTCTCTTCTATCGCACAAAATTATCCCATATATATAGGGAGAGAAACCAATGCACAAAAGGAAATTCAGATAATCCTTCTCAATTCAGGATACATATTCCAACAAGGAAACTACTCTTCTAGGAATCATAATTGAATTCTCTTTCTTACAATTGAAGTTTTCTTGAATAAGGTAACGTCTTGAGATTTTCTTTTCCTCTTTCAATTCTAAATCCTTCTGCTTAACGGATTGAATTTCCATTTTTTTTCTTATGCTTCCACTTGGATCGGCAACAGCTTCCTGCGAACTTCCTTCTTCGTTTAGCCCACAATTCGTGTGGGTTTTTTGGGCGTGACTCATCTGCTCCAATTCTTCCACTTTTTACACATTCTTTTCTTCTTAGGCCCGATCTCCAAATCTGCAATTAATCATTAAAACCTTGGGCAAAAGCCCGTGAAAACTACCATAACAAGTGCTAAAATAAATCACCTAGAAGGTGCAGATCAAAGAGTCTTCACCAAATAGGTAGATACACAAAAATATCATTCACAATACATCTTATAATTTTAACTTCAAACCCAAAGAAAAATTAGAAAGATCTCACCAAGTAGAGGAAATGAAAAACTACTCCGGTAGATTTAAAGGACTAGATAAGAGGAACCCAGGGTTGCAATTTCATCAAGGTTAGGCTTCAAATAGTCTTTCAATCTTGGTTTGAAGAACACAATCTTCCCTTACCAACCCTAGGTTTTCCCTGAATCTCTCTTTCTTCTTCTCCCTCTATTTCTCTCTCCCCATTTTTCTTCTTCTCGGCCAGTGCTTTCTCACGGCACACTCAAAACCAAATGAATCAATTGATTCATTTCTTTGGTCAAACAAGGTGGTCAAATGGGCTTTATGACAATTATTGCCAAGTGGGCTTTAGTGGTCCAAAATGGGTTGAGAGAAACCTAATTGGGGTGAACCCTTTTAGCCCAATAATCTCCCCCTTCACTTCAATTAGGGAGTACAATTATACCGGCTTCCTGCCTACAAAACAAGACCTTCTCTCTAGGCACTGTCTTAGTCAACATATCTGCACCATTCTCATCAATATGAACTTTCTAAAGAAACAAAGTTTTGGATTCTAACACATATCTAATCTAATTATATCGCACATCAATATGCTTAGAACGAGAATGAAATGTAGAATTGTTACTCAAATGAATAGCACTCTGACTATGACAGTATATCACATACTTTTATCGTTTCATGCCAAATTATTGTAGAAACTTCTGCAACCAAAGAGCTTCCTTGCATTCTTCCGTGGTTGCGATGTACTCAGCCTCTATAGTGAACAAGGCTATGCATTTCTGCAACTTACTTTGCCAAGAAACTGCTCCACTTGCAAAAGTCATCAAATATCCAGAGGTGGCATATCAGCATCTGTGTATCCATCCAAAGTGGGCTTTCCATTGCCGAAGCATAAACACGGTCTAGAAATACCTTTAAGATGTCTGAGAATCCATTTAATAGCATCTCAATGCTCTTTACCAGGATTTGACAGAAACCTACTGATAACTCTAATTGCATGAGTTATATCTGGTATGGTATAAACCATAGCATACATCAAGTTCCCAACTACTGAAGCATAAGGGATTTTAGAGCTGTGGGGTTTGAAATTAGCTTGGAGGCAAAGGGGTTATCTAAATCTTAGAGGAATAAAGGAAAAACAAAGCAAAAGGGCAAAAAAAAAAAGACAAATTATGGCCTAGTTGACGAGGAAGAAGTTGTGCTGGAGAACAAATTGATGTTGGAGCAAAATCAGGCAAATCTCTGGAGCCTAAAGTTAACTTGGAAGCTGAGGGGTTATCTAAACCACAGAGAAGTCAAGGGAAAGAAAAGAAGAAAGGTAAAAATAAAAACTAAAAAAAAGTAAAAATAAAAACACATCTGAGTACATCAATTTTCAGGGTGGTGAAGAAGATTTTGATGCTGCATGGTATGAAGAACTGGAAATATTTGAAAATGAAGATATATTCATATCTCAATTTGAAGAGTTCAATGGTTATCTAGATTCCAATTGCGGTGGCAGTTCTAGGGTGAATACCACATAGACTGGTGGTACTGATAAAAATCCACATTCATAAGCTGAGACTAATACCCAAGGGACCACAGGTAATGATCCAAAAGTTGAAAATTGGAGCAAGTCAATTAGAAGTGACGAAGAATTGTTCTAGAAAGTTCTAGATGAAGATGGAATTACTGAGAAGTGGGCAAATCTTGAATTCAATCTAGATGTGGAATTTGACAAAGAATCTTTTGAGTTGAAGGTTGGACATAAATTTCCTGATTTTAGGGTTTTTTGAGAGGCATTGATTAAGTTTCATGTGCGTGAAGGATAGCACTTCCACTATCTGCACAATGAGTATGCAAGAATTGATGTGTATTCTGCGGATGAAAAATGCCCGTTCGAACTTCATGCAAGCCATGTTCAATGTTCATCTACATATCAGATAAAGACAATTAAAGCACATCATACTTGTGGTAGAAAGAACTTGTTGCCTCTCACAACCTCCATATACCTCAGCAAAAAATTTCAGCATTATATCATGGTGAATCCCATTATTCAGCCTTCAGGATTGTTGAGATATTATGGATGCAATTGCAAATTGATATTACTTTCAGGTAGGCTTATTGGGTGATAAGAAAGGAACTTGATTCCATTAGAGGGCTGCAAATCGAGCAGTATGAGAGAGTTAGAGACTATACCAATACTTTGCTCATGAACAATCCTGATAGTAGAGTAACAATTCAGGTTCACAGAGATCCAGCAAGTGGGGCCAGCATTTTCAAGAGAATGTTTTGGTCATTTTGTTCTATGAAGAATGATTTTCTCTCAAGCTGTAGACCAATAATAGGTTTGGATGGGCGTTTTTTGAAAAGTTTTTTTAGAGGGCAATTGTTGGCTATTATAGCTAGGGATGCAAAGGAATACTTGTTTCCTATTGCTCTTGATGTGGTAGAAGCTGAAATGACAGAGTCGTGACATAGTTTTTGGAAGAATTGAAGGCTCACATTGGGGATGAAAACATGGGTACCAATTGGACTTTTATTTCAGATAGACAGAAAGGGTTGATCAATACTTTAGGGAGTATTTTTCCTAATTCACTCTACAAGTGTTGTTTGAGACATTTGTATGGAAACTTCAAACAAAAGTTTAGAGGCATGGAGTTGAGTAGATTCTTTTGGGGAATGGCTTGTGCCTCGAACATGAGGGACTTAAGAAGACCTTTACAGAATTTGGAGAAAACTGATCCAAAAAGTGAGGATGAGATAACAGCAAGTGAGTAGCTGGTGAATGTACCTCCTTCATTATAGTCGAGAGCTCACTTTAACACAAACTGTAAGTGTGATGTCTTGGTCAATAATATGATCAAGTCATTCAATTTCTATATTTTAGAAGCTCGTGAGAAGCTGATCATAGCAATGTTTGAGTGGATTAGGCGAAAGTTGATGCAAAGGTTTTCTTTGAAGAATGAAGGAATAATGAAATATGGTCATGCAATCTGTCCGAACATACAAGAAAAGTTGGAGAAACACAAGAATTTGAGTCGTTATTGCATGGCAATATATTCATGTCCTGAAATATATGAGGTTGATTGGAATATAACCACTCATGTAATGAAACTGGGGCCTTGGACATGCATACGTAGATCTTTCCAGTTATCTGGAATCCTTTGTCCACATAACGTTGTTGCAATTAAAGCTGTAAAGCACATCCTTGGAGATTATGTTGATAATATGTATGGAAAGGAGATGTTTTTGGCTACAACTAGTATATATTGCTGTCATCCCTTCTAGAGAGCACTGGGATGATGTAGGTGGTGATGCAATTCAGCTTTCAGCATACAAGAGACCAACTGGGATGCCAAAGAAAGCAAGGAGAAGAGAGCCAAATGAGGACATGTCAGTTACATCAACTCAGAAGGGATTGCAGGTTACTTGCAAGAGATGTTTTAGGGTGTGTCACAATTCTAGGACATGCAAATTTGATATCCACCCAAAGTCAAAATTCTTTAAGGTGAGAAATATTTTATTGTTATTAATTTGTTTTGAATATTATGTTAATATGTCCTTAATCTATATGTTTCACATCTGTAGGCTCCTGATGATGTTGATGAAGCAACTACTGCCTCCACATCACAAGCTAATGTTGCAGAACTTGTAATAATTGCTAAAATGCCTCAAATGTTCAGTCAAAACAAGGGAGGTTCAAAGACAGTCAAGGTCAAAACAAGATAGGGAAAAGAAGAAAGCAAAAAAAATATTCAGCAATAGAACTCAGTGAATGGGCATCAAAATGTGCCCTCATCACAGGTGAATTAATAAGTTATGATTTTCAGCTTTATGGTTCATGTGTATGTTTATTTTGAATTCATTCAGTTCTTTTAATTAATGTTGTTTTCCCTTCTTTTTTTTTTAGCCTACTCCTCGTTTCAGTCAATCCCACTATGTACAGTGATTGATGCTTCAGAAAATGCACCTGTAAAAGCAGCCACACTCACTGCTTTTGGTGTTCTTCAGAAGTTAAGAGGCAGAAGAACAAATATGCCCTCTTCACAGGTAAATTACATTCAATATAACTTCATGTTTTATGGTTGTTGTGAGATATTAAAGTTCATACTATTAAGTTTGCTTACTTCATGTTGTTTCCTTTATTTTCACAATCAACTTCGCATGCAAATCAACCTCATATTGCACAAAGTAGACAAGTTAATGAGGCAGGAAATGCAGGGAAAAAAGCAACCCCCACCCCACTGTTTCTGGTGTTCTTCAGAACTTAAGAGCCCGCAGGACAAATTTTTCCTCTTCACAGGTAATTTACATTCATGACAACTTAATGGTTTATAATTGTTGTGGGATGTTTAAGTTCAATTGCTCCAAAGGTTTGCTTACTTTATGTTGTTTCCTTTGTTTTCACGGCCGACTCCGTAAGCCAATCAACCTCACAAAGCAACCAGGTTAATGAGGCAGGAAATGTAGGAAGAAAAAAAAAAAAAAAACAGCCCCCCTCCCCCACTGTTTCTGGTGTCACTACTACAAAATAGAGCTTTAACGGCTGTGGATTAACGGCGAAAAATAGAAAACCGCCGTTATAAAAGAAATACGGACTTTCTACGGTGGTTTTAAAATAAACCGCCGTAGAACGGGACTTTCTACGGCGGTTTTAAAATAAACCGCCGTAGAAAGAGACCTTCTACGGCTGTTGGAAGGTAACCGCCGTAGAAAGTCCACACTTTCTCCGGCGGTTACCTTCCAACCGCCGTAGAAAGCTCACTTTCTACGGCGGTTACCTTCCAACCGCCGTAGAAAGCCCACTTTCTACGGCGGTTTGTCCCAATCATCGTAGAAAATACTTTCTACGGCGGTTCAATGAAGAACCGCCGTAGAAAGTCATCTTTCTACGGCGGTATGTTTATGAACCGCCGTAGAAAAGTGGAAATTGCATCCAATTCCCGTACGCACATAAATTTCTATTTTTATTTCATTTTATGAAGCATAGTCCCTAAACATTTCCCCTACTTCTCCCCTGCATTCCCCTGTAATATTGGATATGCAATTTCATAACGATCAACAGGTGCAAGTATATAAAATACATTATATTTTGATTCACACTCAATTTAATGTATTTCACTATACATAATTGATTACTGTTATCGTCCGTAAGTCTAAATATATATATATATATATATATATATAGTCATGAAATCCAGTAAGTATTTCTTTTTTTTTTTAATTGGGCCCTTAAGCATTAATTTTTCTTATACTACGTACGTAATGCATTTATCGATTTGAAACTGTTTTCTTCCGTTCTCCCAAGTCGAGAATGCGAAAAATTTAGGTCTGATAATGAAGCTTATTACTTTTTCATAGCTTACATGTAATTTTACGAAATTTACTAATTTTAACTTATACCTAAAATTATTGTGTAATAGTACATGAAATATTTCGGTGGAATATCGGTGCACGGGAAAATTTGAAATGTACTTATTAAATGTTTCATAAAAGGCGAGCTTCTGTAATTAATAAATACAATGTAAATTGGGTATGTAATATTATATTCACAAAGTTTTGGGGTTAATTTATGAAAATGGGAAAAAAAACTTAATAGGGAGTAGGGTTTAGGGTTTAGGGTTCAGAAAATGATATAAAAATAGAAAATTTATGCGTGCGCGGGAATTGGCTCCAAAAACTACTTTTCTACGGCGGTTCAACAGAGAACCGCCGTAGAATCAACTTTCAACGGCGGTTCATTTTGAACCCGCCGTAGAAAGGTTGCTTTCTACGGCGGTTCATTTTTGAACTTTCTACGGCGGTTTATTTTTGAACCGCCGTAGAAAGTATTTTATACGGCGGTTTATTTTTGAACCACCGTAGAATAAAGCGACGGTCTAAATTCAAATTTGTTGGCCTAGGGTTTAGGGTTTAGGTTTTAGGGTTTACGGTTTTGGTATAATATCTAATTTCCCCACAGTTCCCCTGCTTCTCCCAACATTCCCCTGTAATATTGTATATGCAATTTAATCATGATCAACCGGTGCAATTATATAAAATACATTATATTTTGCAGCATACTAAATTTAATGTTTTTCACTATACATATTTGATTAATATTATCGTAATTGCAAATATATATATATATAGAAGACTTACTTATAAAATTTTCTTCAAGTCTTCAATTCTTCAAATGAAAACATTTTATATATGTAGTGAAAATTTACAAGAGAGAGCAGAGAGGAGAGAGTTGGATGATGTACAAGAGGGGAAAGGAGAAAAGAGGAAGATGTTTATATATATATATATATATATATATATATGTAAGGTAATGAAATCCAGTAAGTATTTAATTTTTTTTTCGGCCACTTAACCATTAATGTTTATATTACTACGTACGTACCTAATGCAATTATGGATTTGATTATTTTATCCCGTTCGGCCAAAGTCGAAAAAGTAGAAATTTTAGGGAAGATAATGAAGCTTATTACTTTATCGACGCTTACATGTAAATTTACAAAATTTATTAATTTTTATCTTTGACCTATAATTATTGTGTAATAGCACGGGAAATTTAAATGCAAATGGTTCAATGGAAATTTTGAAATTTAATTATGAAATGGTTCATAAAAGTCAAGCTTCTGTACATAATTAATAAATATAATGTAAATTGGGTATGTAATACTATATTTACAAAATTGTGGGGTTAGTTTTTAAAAATGGAAAAAAAAATTTAATATTAAAATATGCCCGCGCGGGAATTGGCTCCAATTTTTTCCCCTATTCTAAGCCGGAACAAGAAAACCGAGACCATTCAACGGCGGTTCAACCGCGAACCGCCCGTTGAAACAACTTTCTACGGCGGTTCACGGTTGAACCGCCGTTGAATGTTGGTTCAACGGCGGTTCGCAGTTGAACCGCCATTGAACCACCCAGCCGGTCTAAGTTCAAAAAATTTGAACTTAGACTTAATTCCTTTCCTTTCCCTCATTCTTTTCCCCTTCTTCTCCCCTTCTTCTCCCCTGCTTCTCCCCTGTTTCCCTCTCCCTTCTCTTGCGTCGGTTCGGGTTCTTCGCTTTCTATCCCGTCGCCGGCGCAACCCGGCGAGCTCGGCCAAGTTCCCGCTCTTCCCGTTGGCTGCAGCAAGGGCCGATTGTATGCCGTGGACCATTGCAGCCGATCGGTGTGTGTGTCTTCACTACCGCGGCCAACATTTCTCCATTTCCCCCCTCCAATAGTTCGGGTTTGGTTGTAGGAGTGCACACAAAAGGTTTATCCACCTTCTATGCTTGCATTTTAAAACTTTTGCAATGTTACCTTCCATTTTGTAATTGCTTCCCATTGCACTAGGGTTTTTGTACACAATATAATCTTCATTTCGGTTTTAATGCTAGTGATGAATGATTGGAATGCTTTTGGATTTATTGATTGTTTGTTGCATTGGTTTGGTTGTTGAATTTCGTGTTTTGTCCTACATAAGTTGAGAACCTAGGTTTTTGATTGGGATTTCAATTAAGTACCCTTTTTCAATTTGGGTTTAGTGTATTAATATGAGAAACACAAATGTTGATTTCGGTTTTGCTTGATTAATTTTAGAACATTGGTGTTTGATTTCGATTCTTAGTTGATTTAGTGTTCCTCCTTTAGTGATAATGAGGAAAAGGCTTTGTTGTTGATTCCACTATGTGAAATTTAATCTTTATAGGGTTCTTTCTTTGGGGATCCCTTGTTTCAATGTCTTCAAAGCCCCTTATATGTTGAAAGTAAAGATATCTTTGCATGAATGTGAAGCGTTTTTTATTGCACAAGCACTAAGTACCTTTAGGGAAGGAGAATATTTTTTAGGAGTGAAGTACTCCTCCTTGAAGCTTTTACCTTCCTCACTAAATTTTGGTTTTTTCCTTTAGTAGAAATTAATGGTTGTTCTCATTAGTTGTTGGTTGTGAAATGTGAAGTACTTTATCAATGGTACCCTTTATAAGTCCACTTTTTTGGGCCTCCTTTGGTTTAATTTGGATAATGGGACTTGTGTATTGCAAATATCACTATCTCCTCTTCGCTTTCCCTTATCTTTGTTTGAAAAGCGTGAAATATGCTTTGTGAGTCGTTCTCCTTGATGAGGGGGATTTTTTTTCATAAATGTAGAGTTTGAAATATCACTTCTCTTTAAATGTTTTACCTTTTGCGATTTAGTGTTTCTTCTTTAGTGGAAAGGAGGGTAATGCTTTGTGGTTGAGTTGAAGGTGTGTTCGTCCCTTGGTTTAATGTCATGAATGCAACTAATATATTGAAAGTGAGGCTATCTTTGCATCAATGTAAAGCTTCTTTATTGCGAAATCACAAAGTATTTCTCTTGCTTTAGGGAAGGAGAGTATGTTTTAGGAGTGAAGTACTCCTCCTTGAAATCCGACACATTGGCACTCGAAAAGGTATTTGATTTCTCATAACTTACTTAATTGACTGTATTTCATTTTGCTACTCAGTTACTTTTTAATCTCAAAAACTCTGTTGCAGCACTTCAAGCTTGACCGCACTCCATTAAGCAATGTGGATATAGATGCTATGAGAAAAATATGCGCTAGTTATATTGTGGAGCATTAGCCGTAGTTGATGGATACTAATGAAACTTGTTCATATTATAGTTGTACAAATATTTTTGGATATGCCCCTGTAATATAATAGCTATTTCAATTTGTATCTTGGTGATATTTGTATTAAATTTCAACTTTTAGCAACAGGTTTTGCTTTAAACCAGATTAATTTTCTCTTTTTATCGCGGTTTGGGTCTGAAAAAGAGACCTTTCTACGGCGGTTTAAAACTAAACAGCCGTAGAAAGTGTAGACTTTCTACGGCGGTTCAGAACCAAACCGCCGTAGAAAGTGACCACTTTCTACGGCGGTTCTAACCACCGTAGAAAATCCGCTAACTTAATACGGCTGCCAGATAGATGGCGGTTCAAAAAGGCCAAGAACCGCCGTTAAAAGCCCTTTTTGTAGTAGTGTGTTCTTCAAAAGTTAAGAGTCTACAGGACAAATATGTTCTCTTCACAGGTAATTTAAATTCATGACAACTTAATGGTTTATGATTGTTGTGGGGTGTTTAAGTTCAATTACTCCAAAGGTTGGCTTACTTCATGTTGTTTCCTTCACTTTCACGGCCAACCCCGCAAGTCAATCAGTCTCATATTGCACAAAGCAGCCAGGTTAATGAGGCATGAAATGCAGGAAAAAAGACAGCCCCCACCCCACCCCCCCCCAAAAAAAACCAGTGTTCTTCAGATTCTGTTTTGTTTGATTCTTTACTTGTGTTGGAATGACTTAGTTTTCTTCGTAGTTTACAACTTCAGAAGTGCTGAACTACTAGGGTATATTTTTGGTGCTATTATATATCTCTTTTTTATGTATTACTGAACCATAATGGTTAGTTTTTGGTATTCTATTTGAGTGCAGTGCAGTGCATTATGTAATACTGAACCATAATGGTCAGTTTTCGTCGTCTGTTTGAGTGTATTGCATTTTGTAATCCTGAACCATAATGGTTAGATTTGGGTGCTCAGATTCTATTAACCATAATTGATTTATCCAATTTCAGAATGCGCTTTTCTTTTGATCCACTTTCATTTATCAAAGTCTTGAGATTGCTATATTTTTTCAGTACATTACTAGCTTCATCCACTGCATCAAAAAAATGATAGGCCACGTACAGCATGTTCAAACACTAATATTCAATTCCTCTAGCCTGAAAGAAAGATAGGGTACACCATATCCAACAAACATAAAGAAAACAGACAATACAATCTCTTTCAACATAAATTGGGAAAAACAGATAAATATAATTTCAAACATATGACAATTATTGTCAAACAAGTAAAAAAACATTGACGCAATCTTCAGCATTCCTTCTATGTTGCACCATTCTTCCTGCTTACGTCTTTGCCAGGGTATTTTGTCGATAGTGAGAAGGGAGGGAAGAAGATGGTGAATTTTAGGCTTTTGTGAGAAGGGAGGAGGAGAGGGGCGGATATCATTTTAATTAGTGCGAATTGCATTTACTTTTCTCTGAGTTTTAATCAAATTAAGAATCATATTTTGCAGTTTTGAAAATTACAAATATCCGGCTCAATCATTTAAAATTCTATTAATTTGTGTTTATTTTTTTGACTAACAATAAGAGGGATATCAAGCTGAGTCGAGCAAAACCGAGCCGAGATTTGAACCGTTCAAACTGTGATAATTTATTAAATAATTTGAGTATAAAACTCTGTTAATGTTCATTTATTTATTGAATAGATGAGTTTGAGTTGAACTTTTAATGAACCGATCTGGAATATGTTCGTTTTCAGTCATAACTTACATTGATCAATTTTGTAATTATGATCAACATGGAGAGATATTTGTAATTTTTATAACTACATGAATGGATTTGTAATTTGATCAAACTAAGAATGGGGAAAATGAGTTAAAAGGTTACTTAATTTTTCACCTTTTTGAAAGTGAAAAATTGAATATGGGTTGGAAATTTTAAAACCATTAGTATTTTGGGAATTTGAATTAATATAGACAAATCTGAGGGAAAAAGCAAGCAAGCAAGACATAGTTGTGTTGGCTTTGCTCTTTTCCATTTCATTCTAGGAAAATTATCACTTTTTCCTCTTAAATTTTACATAAGGAAACAACATCATTTTTCACTAAATTCAAAATTCAAATTTGAAATTCTCTCTAAATCTTCACTCACATAAATTAAAAAAATAACAAAATCATTACACTTTTTATTCTCTTTCCTATACAAATCTCTAAAAGAGATTTCGTCCAAAAAAATATTTCTTCCCTAAACCAAAAATTTCTCATTTGGGTCTGTTAGAGAACGGAGCCTTAACACCGGTCTTTGTCAATGTCGACGCCAACAGTGCAATATTATACTGTTAGTTATAAGGAATAACACCCCACCCCACCCTACAAAATAATCTGTTGTGATCAACTTCTTCAAATAAATTTAACAGTATGCAACAAGCAAATGGAATGTCAAGATCGGGGCTTGTCGCCTCTCATGGTAGAATCATACTTGTTGGTTAATACAATCAGATGGATTTACCATGTTTTCTGGAAGTATTTTGCAGCAGGATATTCGAGAAATTGTGTATACTGCTATAATCTTTCCTTACAAAACTACCACGTGTTTTGGGAGGTAAACGTGGTTGCTGATGCTTTTGCACGTCAAGTCAATTTTTCATGGCAATTCAAAGTTCTCATGAATATTCCCCACAACAACGAAATATGTGGGCTGGTTACTTTAGACGCTAGAACAATCATTTCATTTACCAAAATTGAAAGAGTTAAATAGCTTATCTTAATTATTTGCATTCCATGTACATATATTATGTAATCATTGCGTTTCTTAGAGGGAGGTGCGTTTTTCACCTTAATAATTTATTTTTAGTTAAAAGTTCTAGAAATAAAGCCTGTCACGGTTTATTTTCAAAATAGAGAAAGAGATTTTTTCAAAAATCACTTTTTTCACAAAATTTTCTCTTTTTGTTTGTGAAGAAAGCAATTTCTGAAAAATATCTTTCTTCACAAAAAAATCTTTTTCCCTTTGAATGCATCAAGCAAATGTTTAGTTTTGGGAAAAGGTAACCAGGATTGTTCGTGCGTTTAGCAAAGTTTGGCGACCTTCCCCTGTGTAAGAAGGTAGGCTCTTTCGTACATTACTCTCTGGAAAATAGGCTTTTTTTTATTTCATCTGTATCGGCAGCAATGAAAAAAATCTCTTTCTTCACAATTTTTTTAATTTTATTTAGGAAATAATTTTTTTCTCATTTGGGAAGAAAGTGACTTTTCGGCTTTCTTCTAAGTTTCTTGGAAGAATGACACTTTTGGTCTCTAATGTTTGGGGGTGTGACACTTTTGGCCCCTCATGTATCAACTTTGACACTTTTGGTCCCTAAAGTTTTGTTTCGGTGACACTTTTGGTCCCTAAAGTTTTGTTTCAGTGACACTTTTGGTCCATTTACCTACTATTACCTTCTTTATAGGTAATTTGTGGTCAAACTATAAATTGCCTAAAATATTGGGTTCAATCAAAAATTTTGAAAAAATTACAACTTATTAAAACAAAAAAATAGTGACTATTTTCTAGAATGAAAATGCTGTTGTCTTTGGATAATGGAATTTAGCATACTAGTATTGTAGCTATAGCTATAAAATGCTTTGATGTTATGTGAGAATAGGAAAATTAGTACCAAAGTTCTGTCGGGATTTTTTTTTATCCAAGTTGGCATAATTGGTTGGTGAATAACTTTGGAGTCTTTAGAGGAAAGTGAATAACACATGAGTTCTGTGATGTGCTAGAAAAGAAAGTGTCATATTAAGTAGAATCTCCTTTTAGCAAAGAAAATTTTCAAACACATCAAAAACTATACTGTTAGAATATAAAAATAAAAAAAAATTCCCAACAGAATCAGATTGATAATCATTGCATTGACAAGCACACATAAAAATTATGCCAACTTTGATAAAAAAAAAATTCCGGCAGAACTTTGGTACTGGTTTCCCTATTCTCACATAACATCAAAGCATTTTATAGCTCTAGCTACAGTACTAGTATGCTAAATTCCATTATCCAGAGACAACAGCAGTTTCATTCTAAAAAATACTCGCTATTTTTTTGTTTTAATAAGTGATGAATTTTTCAAAACTTTCGATTGAACCCAATATTTAGATAATTTATATTTTAATCCCAAATTACCTTTAAAACAAGTAATAGAAGGTAAATTGACCAAAAGTGTCACTGGAACAAAACTTTAGGGACCGAAAGTGTCAAAGTTGATACATTAGGGACCAACGGTGTCACACCCCCAAACATTAGGGACCAAAAGTGTCATTATTTCTAACTTTTTTTTATGTTTGTGAATATTGGAAAACATTATTTACCAAACTTAATTAATTAGGTAATTATATTTGTAGTAGGATTTATTATTTTAATTGTTTCCTATCTGTCTCAGGAAGTAGTTTTCCGAATAGGATTTGGTAAGTGATTCCTAGTAGGTTTTGGGTAACTCTGTAGTCTATATAAAGGACGTAGGGGTGGTCATTGTAATCATAGAGAAAAATTCAAAAGAGAGACAGAAATGAGAAAGAAAAAGAAAAAGAAAAGAAGCCGTAGTTTCAGTGAGTTTTGTTTAAAGGCTGAATGCCTGTTTTGAAGTAAATAAAACAAAGCTTCATGATTTGTTGTTGATCTGGTCCTACCTCCTTGTGTGTTTGCGATAGAGGCTTAATATAGTTTTTGCGAGACCCCGCAATGTTTCATCCTAGGTTTAACCTTTAGGATATATATATATTTTTTATAAAATTATTTCTTTAAATTTAATTTTATATAGTCATAACGTTATGACTCCCTTAGAAGTTTTACCATGAGATTTTATTCAAATTATAAATGTCATAATTATTAATTTAAAGTTGGGATGTTTTCTAAACCGAATCATCACTAAGTAGAATTACGACTTTAGGACAACCGAATAGAATTGAGATACTAAATTGGGATCAAGCTTTGAACCATTAGAAAGATTAAAAATATTTTATTGATTCTAGAATTTATAAAATTAGCTTAAACGGATATTAGGAGAAAATAAATGAAATAAGACATTATTGCTTTTATTGTCGTATAAGATTAGGTACGACGAAACGTTAAAAATTTAAATAGTAGAACTACTATCAATATATATATATATATATATATATATATATAAAACAGCAACATGAAAAAAAAATAAAGGACATGAAAACAGCAAGCAATAAATAAAAACAGAGAGAAGTGAGGAAAGGAGAAGCGTGGCGGGGCACGGCGGAAGAAGGAAGAAAAAGAAGGACTGGGAAGGAGCCTTGGACTGGAATTGGTCCAAGTGGAAGGAAGGAGAACTAGAAATTGAGAGGTTTGAAGCTTGGAAAAAGAAAGAGAAGTGGACTAGAAACTGGAGCTTGAAGCAGACCCTACAGAAGGAGGAAGAAGGAGCAAGGAGGAGAAGGAAAAAATTAGAAAACTGAAATCTGGGACTTGAATCTTGATTCTGCTCCGGTGGATAGGACTTTAGCAATCTCCGAAACATAGCGGTAAGCTTAAATAACTTACGATAATATAGAAATCGGATTCCTAATGCCTATAAGTTAAATTATTGAGTTTTAAGTTTTATTGGAATTTAATTAGAATCTTTGATTTTAGATGTTGTTGGAAACTTGGAATATTAGAAATTGGTAGTGGTGTGTAAGGTTTGGGGCCTCTCGGCCCAAACCTCAGTCAAAATTGGCCCAGGTAGCCAAAAGCTTAAAGACCCAAGACATCAGGCCTTTTTGACCCAGGCCCAGGTTAAGAGAACGACCCGATGGACTATGTCCATGGGGTCCTCGGGATAGCTCCTACCAACGACGGACGGGACGTCTAATGAGGGCATCCCTAGTCCATCGACAAGTCCACAAATAAGTGAGTTCAGAGAAGTTGAGGAGGTTCGGGTTCTACACCGAGGCCCAACAATGCTTCAGGATCCAAGTCCATATGATCCACTTGTAGATATCATTGGGCCAATGACGCGGAGCAGAGCAAAAAGAGTTTGTGAGGATCTCAACAACCTTGTACAAGCTTGCAGACAAGATGCTCAATTGATAGTAGAAGCCAATGCCTTGGAGAATAAAGCCCAAAAGGTTCAAATTGCAACTCTCCTTACAATTCTTGAATAAGAGGCACAATTCACCATTCCACAATGAAGAGAAGGCTATTTCTTAAAGTTCTTAAAGACGCCGGAAGGTTCGTAGACTTTAAAGAGACGTTTCTTGAAGTTCTTAATTTTCTTAAAAATCTTGATTCCGAAATGATTCCGGGAGATTCCAGAAGATTCCGAAAGCTCCCTACACCATTCCACAATGCACCATCAACAATTGGGCCGACCCAATCCATGGAGTCCGTTCCACATCATCAAGTCGGCCAAGCCCATCAAAAAGTGCAACCGAAAGTCCACTTCACCAAAGGGTTTTCGCATAAGGTTTAGGGTTTGGGGAAGGATAAGGATTTGTGCATGTTTCCTATTCCTACCCTTAGTTTGTTAGTTTCCAAAAAGGATCCCTTCTTGATCTCCTTTTTGGAGTAGGATTTCCAATTCCTTTTCTTTCTTGTTTTTGCTTGGAATTTCGGCTGCCTTATCTTGTGAGATAACCGAATTTCCTTATTAGTCCATTACCTAGTTCCTTTAGGTTTTGGTTTGTAAGAAGGAATCCATCTCTTGATTGGTTTCCAATTCTAACTCTTTTCCTAGTTCTTTTAGGTGAAGATTTCGGCTACCCCTACTCTATAAATAGGGCATCCGAAAAACATAATAAATTAAGTATTCATATCTTTAAACTATTAGTTTGAGTACTCTCCCTTTATTGCTTTATGTATTTTGCATGCTTGTGATTTATATATTGCATGAAACTTAGCTTAATTAGGTTATTTGCTCTACCTAATTAAATTCGCATGTTTCACCTCTTTTCTTACTTGGTTCGAATTCTTTAAGTAAATTAGCTTAGATTAGTTTATTTTTGTTATCTGGATTTCGGGTAAGTAAAGAGTTTATACGAGTTACGCCGCTTAATCAGACTTTTCTTGGCAATTCATCTGCATGTGTACCTTGGTCCAATTCAACGTCTGCCTACAGCCACTCCCTGACGTGACGGGAATGGCTCGGGCAGCTCTGGCGGCTCGTACATGGGGGGTAAAAAGAAAACCCGGATGTGCATATCCAGCAGTCAAGGACCACTGGTCTTGCATAGCTCTATAAATAGCAAGTTGATCTCCACCAAAGAGGTGGGACACAATAGTTCAATCTTACGCTTTGATAGTTTGATACTCAAATACTCTATTTTCTATTCTCTAACTTGAACTTCGGAGTGCTAACGGGGATTTAGCCCCTCCAAGCTCTATTTCCATTTCAGGCTCACGGGTGACTCTCCTCCGGTCCCAGTCCGGCGGACCACGCATCATCAGGTAGAAATGATATATGAATGCTATTGAATTGATTTGGATTAAAAATAATTAAAAGAAAACGTGTTTTAGAACTGGTTGAATCAAAACCCGTAGGTAAAGTTTGGAAAAACTGGATTTTACAAAATACCGGTTATAACTGGACATTAAATCGGTTATACCCAATTTTCTTGGCGGAAGCTCAAGAAACTCGGCTATGCCGATTGAAGGAGCAGGAAAAACTGCTCTGCAATTTGGAATAATTTTTGGACCAGTTATTACCGATTAAATGATAGGTTAAAACCAATTGTTGCTTTTGGAATAATTTTAATATTGGTTATTACCGATATAGTTATGGGTAAAACCGATCTTTGGATATGGAGTGATTTTCTGTTCGGTTAAAACCTATATTATTGCAGGAAAAATCAATCCTGGAAATTAAGGAAATTTTAGCATCGGCTGTTGCCGATCAAATAGAGGGTAAAACTAGAGATGGCCACGGTTTCGGAACCGCCATTTACGGTTCCAAAACTGCCGGTTACGGTTCATGAATTAGTGGAACCGGAACCTTGGGGGGACGGTTCCGTGCCGGTTCCAGAACCGCCGGTTCCTGTTCCAATTTCGGTTCTGTCGCGGTTCCGGTTCTTGTCTGTCACGGTTCCCGTTCCGATTCCAATCTTTTCCGTTTATTTAACAATTTTTTTCGTTTATTTAAAAGTTTTAACTTATAAATATTATTTTATTTTGACTCAATTAATAACTCAATTATTTATAAATAATTAAAATTACAAAAATAAAATAAAATCTGTAGCGACGGTACATACATTTAAACAATTAAATGATTTATATAAAAAAAATACAAAAATAAATTGTGAAAAAATATATATAAAGATGAATAATACCTCAATATATTATTTTTAAAAAATCAAGAGAGTGATGCCTTATTATAAATCGTGAGAATTCAGAGTTTGAACTTTGAAGCATTGAAACTTTTACAAAATAAATACATCTTGAATATTCAATATAATTCATCTTCATCATTTGCGGTTGGATCTAATTTAATTTAATAATTAATTAATTTTAATTTAATTTAATGCTTATTTATATTAAATTAATAATATATATAAAAAGTATACTATTAGTTTATATATTATTATAATATATATTTAAAAATAGTTTATATATATTATGTGTTAAACATATAATATAATGATAATTATAAGAAAGAAGTTCAAAAAAAGCAAATAGTTGAAGTGGTTAATCAACTTTGTTTAAAGCCTTTCAATTCTAACAAAGGGTCGTGTGTTCGAATCTATGTAAGAGGAATGGAAAAATTATTATTTTTATGGTTCTCACATTAGAATAGGAGAGTTGAACCCTTTGGAACCGCCGGTTCCCGGTTCTCAGACAAGAGGAACCGGAACCTTAACCACCAGAGGCGGGTCCGATTCCGATTCTGGAATAGGGGGCCACGGTTCCGGGTCGGTTCCGGTTCGAACCGGAACCATGGCCATCTCTAGGTAAAACCGCTTATGTTCCTAAAAATGGAATTTTGAGAAATTGAACTAAAACTTTTATAATTTCTTTTATAATTGTAAGCACTTTAATTAATAATTAATTTAAGAATCATTATATAACAATTAATTTTTATAAATTTTCATTAAGGTTATATTATAACCTTGTTCTGATATAATTAAAATTAAAATATTAAATTCTTTTAGTTATTTTAATATTTTAAAATAATTTCTTTTAAAGAAAGTAGTTATTCCGGATTAGTTCAGAAATTAAGAAAAGTTTGGATAAGTAATTAAGGACGCTTAGGAGTCTAAAGTTTGAAATTGATATTATGTTAGAATAAAGTGTAAGTTTTGAGACTTGAATTATATGCAGATCAGATAGATAAATTGTGAGCTAGTATCTTAGGACTGAGGTGAGTTTTTCACTGAAAATGGATACAATTTTAACGCAATTAATAATTGAATCTAAATTGGAGTCATTGTGATGGCATATTTTACGAAGCTTATAAAATAATGTGTGAACTGTTTTGAGATTTGAAAAGTTCATTCGCGTTTATATATTTGCTTGGATGCATATGTATTTGTGAATATTCTCGATGTGCTTTGGTTGTGTGCTATAACTTGTGATGGTACATGTGTGAATCTTGACTATGTGAACTTTGTGTACATTTTGAGATTATTATTTTATGAGTGGGACCCGAACTGAACAAATGAATGAAAGAGCATGGTTGGCGAAATGAATCATTGTCAGGAATCTATTATCATGAATATGTTGCCAGGAATCATTGTCAGGAAAAATCTACTATCATGAATATGTTGCCAGGAATCATTGTCAGGAATCGTGCATTGTCAGGAATCTATTATCATGAATATATTGCTAGAAATCATTGTCAGGAATCTATTTGTTTGTGTACTGAACTTGTGAATGTGCATGTATGAACCTGTTGTTAGGAATCATTTGAGGAATTATTTTCAGGAACCTTTGCCATGAATCTGTATTAGGAATCTTTGAATATTTGTCAATGAGTGCATGAATTACATGAAGGAACTACATGAATACGGAATATATGTATGAATGCCGATGTGAGTTGGCCGTAGTTCATCGTTCATATAGAACTCTGACAAATGCCCCTCATCCTCATTATATGTTTTTCTGAATCCTACATGAGTCATGAATGTTATATGTTAGGATTTGCCTGAATTATATGCATGGGTAATTTGTGCAACTCGGTAAATGTTTGCAAAAAAAGTGAACTCTCACTGGGCATGGGCTCATTCTATTTTCATGTTTTGTTTTCTGTTTTCCATGAAATTGTCAAATAGGTTGTACGTGTATGACTGTGCTCACTATTGGAATTAGGACGACTGGAACCCCAGTAATAGCTGGTTGAAGTTAAAGAGCGAGAATGTTTTATTAGGTCTGTATTTTGAGAATTATGTAAAATAGGGTTGTGTAACATTACTCACATTATTGTAATAAAGTATGGTTGGTTTGTTCTAAACGACAATGAGTCCTGGTGCAAACCAGGCAGGCATCCGGTGAAGCCAATCCCTTGTATGCGAGATGGTGAATCTGGGGTGTCACAGTTTTGATTAGTTTGTTTATTATTAATTAGTATTCCGCTGTGCGATAATCTCTTTATATTATTCTGGATATATAGTTTTTATATCCTACAAGTGGTATCAGAGACGGGTTCAAAGATTCGTGATTGTTCAAGATATTTTCTTTACCAAGTCTTTCTAAATGTCATGTTTTTGTCTTTGATGGCAAAAAGAATTATGAACCTTGGCGTCGATAGATGGAAGATTTCTTCAGAGTTATGGAAATTTGGCACATGATTGAGTCAGGGTTTGTAGAGAGCAAAGAAGCAGAGATAAAACAATCTCATGATCAATTGGCTAAGTTTTATTTAAATATGAAGGTTGAGTTGGATGTGTGCAACAAATTTATACATGCGAAGACAGACAAGGAGGCATGGATAATTTTAGAAAATTTCATTAGCGAAAATTATGCTGTTAGAAGAATGAAACTACAAGAGTTGAGAAGACAATTTGAATTGGCTCAGATGAAGCCTGATGAAAAGGTCCAAGAATACATGTACAGAGTCAGATCCATCGTTAGTGAGATGAGAATCTACGGTGAGAAGATGACAGAAGAATATATGGTGTCAAAAGTTCTTCGTATTCTGACTTGGAAGTTTCATGCAAAGAAGTTGGTTTTAGAAGCCACTAAGGATTTTTCCACTTTTGATTATGACAATTTGGAAGGTGAACTGGTGACTTATGAGATGTCTCTTGCCAGACAATTTGTGGATCCAACAGAAGAACCATTGAAAGCTTTCGTTGGTAAGTCCAAAGATGAGTTTTTCAAAGATGATGAAATCAATGAGAATAGTCAAAATATCATATGCAAAGGCATGATAAGTCAAGAATTAAGTGTTATCAATGTGGAATTTAGGCCATTACAAAAGAGAATGTTGGTCTAAGAATTTTGAAGAGAAAGAAGTGTATGCCAAGATTGTTGACAATTTTTGTGATGTTCAAGCTGAAGCCTTTGTGTTAATGGATGAGGAGTCTGATGAAGCATTGCTTGAAGTTGATGGTGAAAGCTTGGATAATGGATCTTCCAACGACGAGTGCAATATAGAAAGCAAAAGTGTTCATAAGCAGGATTGTACCATTAAAAAAGATCAAGAAGTTGAGGATGAAGACACTGAAAGTGTTGATTTGGTCAAAGAAGAAGAAGATATTGTTTGTGTCTTAGAACAAGAGCAAGAAATTGAAATTTATGATCACGTAGTGGAAAGAGATCATGTGATTGTTGAAGAAGTTATTGAATTTAAGGATAATAACGTCTCGAAAACTAAAGGATTAGAATACCAAAGTGATTCTGTGATTAGTGAAGACTTTGTTGAGTCAGAAGAAAACAAAGATAAAGATGTGATAGTGGAGCCTTGGGTTTGCAAGGACATTGTTAAGTTTGATAACATTGATGAGATTAGCAATGTCAGTGGAAACCTCTGTTCTGAAGATGAATGGGTGGGTAGATATGAATGAGTTGTTTGACCATGATGAGCATTTTGATAAAGTTTACTCAGAGTGGAAGTTTGTGTTTGCATCAAGTTTGGAGGTACTGAAATTGAAAGACAAATTCAAATTGCTATTGCACGTCGTCATTACTGCAAGAGATCAGATTTCGATGGAGACTCAAGTTCGTGATGGCATTGGACCTAGTTTGATTCAAATTTGGTTTAAGGAAGGCTATGTTGGAACACATTATTTAAACCATAATTAATTAATTAATTAGGTAATTATATTTGTAGTAAGATTTATTATTTTAATTGTTTCCTATTTGTTTTAGGAAGTAGTTTTGTGATTAGGATTTGGTAAGTGATTCCTAGCTAGTAGGTTTTGGGTAACTCTGTAGTCTATATAAATGACGTAGGGGTGGTCATTGTAATCACAGAGAAAAATACAAAAGAGAGACAGAGATGAGAAAGAAAAAGAAAAATAAAAGTAACCGTAGCTTCGGTGAGTTTTGTTAAAAGGCTGAATGCCTGTTTTGAAGTTAATAAAAACAAAGGTTTATGATTTGTTGTTGATCTGGTCCTACCTACTTGTATGTTTACGATCAAGACTTAATATAGTTTTGATTAGTTTGTTTATTATTAATTAGTATTCCGTTGTGCGGTAATCTCTTTATATTATTTTGGATATATAGTTTTTATATCCTACAGTGAGTGAAGAAAGCAATGTTTGAAAATTCTTTTCTTCATAAACTTTTTTTCGTTTATGAAGAAAGCAATTAAAACTATCATAAATTAAGGGGTAAGGGGTAGTTGCCAGAATAATTTGCACGCACTGAATTAGTTACTCTCTCTGTTTCACTTAAAGAGTACACTTCGAAAAATATTCAACTTATTATGGGTTATCAGGTATAATACACAACATAAGTAATTTGATACTATATTTCCACTTATATCTATCATTGCTTTAAAAGTAAGGGTTAATTATGAATCACACATTATTTTATTAATAAGGGTATATATATAATGTAAACAAACTTAAATGTACACTTTAAATGGGACCAAAGAAAATTTTGAAAGTCAAGTTTTTGAGTGGGAGGGGGGAGTATTTAATTACACTAAGATGCTTGTTACAAAAAATAAATAAATAAATAAATTACTCGAAGATGCTGGACACTTAGCGTCAAATGATTCGCAAAAACTTGTTTTATCACTTCAGGTTGTCATATTATTCTTCGGGCCGAAACCGGGGAAGTTCGTTTTTGTCCCCTTGTCCTCTTGCGGAATCACTTTGCGGAATAATCTCCGGGGCATAATTTGATTACTCTTTCACTGCAAATTAATATTGCATTATATAAAGCATGCAGCAATTAGTCTTCCCAATCTAAAACAATCAATTCACTGTAATTTGTATGTTGCAAAATTAATTGATAAGAATAGTTTCAAAATGGAGCTTGAAGTGTTTTTCTGGAATGACATTATCTATGCATTGCCGGCGACTTTCTGGTGTTCCGGTGGCGGCACTAGGCTTCCGCCTGGTTACGTGGGGCTTCCGTTCATTGGAGAACTGGCTTCTTTTCTCTACTATTTCAAGTTTCTTAGACGCCCAGATAACTTCATTAATGCAAAGCGTCAAAGGTACCGAAGAAGTTTTTGTCAATTATATCTTTAATAATTTATTATATATTGTGTATTATTTCTTCTAGCTATCTCATTAAAGGAGTTGTAAGATATAAAAATAATATATATCCAAAATAATATTAAAGAGATTAACGCACAGCTAAATATAACTCTTTGTAATAATAAACAATAAACAAACCCGCACGCACACAATCAGTGCGGCACACCTAAGCCGAAGCTTGGTCGAGAAACAACCCGAAGGCTATTCAGTTTCTCCTATATCCTTGTATCTATCTCTGTATCTCTTTGTGACTACAATGATCACCTAATGTCTCTATTTATAGGCTAAACTATCCTTGAATCCTACCATTAATCTGATTCAGAACTATTTCCTAAAATAACTAAGTTTTCCAAACCAAACACTAAACCAAATAGGAAATAGACAAATAACAAATCCTGCTACAATTATAATTACCTAATAAGTAAATACAAGTTTGGTTTAATTAATTCCAACAAGAGTGATGTTTTAATATTAATATTGAAACTATTCGGTGGAACTTGAAACAATGAGTGTAGACATGAACTAGGGGGATTCAGCGGCGCTGTCGTGCCTCCATCCTCACCTTAAATATGTGTTTGAGATTATAATTAGTTTTAATAGAAATAGCATTATAATAAATTAAGAAATACAACATTAATCATTAGGCCCAATTGCCACAGAAGGCAGGCAAATCACTTCAAGATTAGGAGGAAGCCCTAATTATATGTGATAAATCACAAATATATAGCAGTTTTTATTTTCACTTAGGAAGTAAATAATAATAATAAGAAATATTGAACTTATACAAAGATTTCATTAATTGTCCAACTACAATCACAATCAAATATCTTTAACGCACAATACAATTGATTAAAATTTACGCAAAATTAAGTTCATGTTGAGTAGTCTAAAAAGCTCGACTCTGCACCATAAAATTTATGATGTCTGCGTTGGACTCCAAAGTCCATGCCATGCGTGTAGCTCCTCTAGCTGAAGCCACAATCCAAAAAAATCTCAATATGAAAATACGAAGGGAAAAAAAATTAATGGAACTATAGAACCTATAGGAGCAGAAGAAGCATTCTCACCAGATCTACATTACATTACCCAATAGGAGCAGTGGGCCATTGCAGTAAAGAAACTATAGAACCCTTACAAAGAGAATGTACGGTTCCGCTAGAACACCTTAAATTCAACCTATTCTCTAAAAAACAAACCCCATTCGTACCTGAGCTGTTTTGAGACAAAGGAATAGCAAGAGGAATCAAGCCATGTTTGGCCCCAGGAGACATTATTGATTCACCTGCCATAAACAAATCAAGCCTGAAAATATCCTCAAATTCACTAATCACGGAACATCAATTGTCATTGAAAATGAACTCAAAATCTTGTCAGGGTGAAGCATCACAATCAATACGCTGCAAAGATGATTAATCATAATACATCTCTATTGCAAATAAGCAGCATAATACCTACCTCCAGCATCTTTGTAACGTCTTCTTTTGCTTTTCTTTACCTCAAATGGCTCTCCCTGGCTCTATCTTTTTCTTCTGCATCAGGTACTGCGTATGACAACATAGGGGAACAAAACAAATTAGAAAATACATCAAAGAATCAGATATGAAACTTTAAGGAAAATCTTGGACAACCACATATACAAAGTTCTCAAATACTCACCTTGATCTTTGACACGAAGAATCAATAGAGAACATCGTAAATCATGACTTGCTCAAGCAAAGGCAAGACTTTTGTTCATACTCTTCCTTTCAGTCTGGCAAGTTGCTTCCAATTGTTTTATAAGTGCAGCACATAAGTACATTTCTCTCCTAGCTGTTGTAATACCTGAGAAAACAAACACAAAAATTAAGATAGGCGAAGCCACATTCTGGTACATGATGCTTGCAAGATGAAAGAAAGATACAACACTAAAGAAATCACCCAATCAGTTAAAACAGATAATTAGGAAAAATCAGTAGGCATAATAAAATCATTATTTTTCGGGTTGGAAAAGTTCAAGTAATGTATATATGGATACCTTCCATAAACCATCTTAAACAAGTTTCAACTTCAAAAGGCAAACAAATTCACAAGTGGGCCTTACTTGCATATCATTAGATTCCACAAATATCTATATGGATAAAAGATCCAAAATTGTATAAAAATAATGCACTTCATTAGTGCAAGAAAAAGGCAAAAAATTGCACCTTCAACTTTAGATCATGCTAATGTTCTGGTAGTAAGACATTCTGCGAGTCAAAATCAAGTGATCATCAAAATGCCATCTTCTTTTACTTATATTATCGTCCAAACCAAAAGGCCAAAATGAATCATCACCCTTGCTCCATTGTCAAGATGATTCAATGCTTTTCACAAACTTCTTAGGCTGTGACAACCCCAAAAGAAAAAAAAAAAGCCACTGCTCATCAACATTCTACTTTTGAATCATTTTTTCGTATATTTCAAGAATAAGGAAACAGAGTCCAGTATTGGACTTTAAAAGGCCTGTCAAAAATATAACAAACAACAAAGTTTACCAGCTAAAGTAAAGAGGTTAGACATCCCATCCTTTGTCAAGGGTCTTGTATATCACAGTCCAACATCTATGAAAAATTCTCAAAATATTTGCTCCAACTTTGTATCAATTCGGTTATGGGCTTACCTTTAGGTTCAAGATTTTTCAAATATCATAAAATTAAAAGAAACATTGAAAATAATATTTTCCTTTAAGACAGGATATACCCATAAACAAAATCAGAAATACCAGAAAAGAACATTTTTTAGCCTTTTGAAATCATAAGGATTTTCATGCCCTGAAACTGCATCTACAAACAATGAACAAGATTAGGCAAACAAATTAAAAAATGGTAAAGAAACGGAAATGGAGTCAGGGGATTCATTCTCCATTGTATAGTGGAAGAACCAACATCTTGCCTCAAATTCATATTCAGATTCCTTTACCTATAAAAGTAAAAATCAAATCAGCCCCATGTAATGCAACACAAGCAAATCAACTCAATAAAGATTCACCTTTTGTGGATGACAGCCCTAGAAAGCGAATTATTACCCCCAAAGGAGTTATCTTTGGCGCAGGTCTGTTCTCACAGGCTTCATTTTATGAACTTCAGTAAGCATTAACCGAACAGCTAGGACTGCACAGAAAAAGAAAAGAAAATGCGAAGACCATAACCGTAACATTAAAAGAGAGAAAACTTTAAAAAAATGTCATTAAAAAGCATAAAACAACATTAGTAACAGTAGGAAAGGATCTTTTACCTTCCTTGTGTTTGCAGGAACTATTAGAGCATCCATTCGGAACCTCCATTGGCAGCCACAAAGAGGAATAGGAAAAAAAATCAGTGATAGGCCCTAATCCATTCAATCAACTCATTAATTCAGAAAACACAATACTATCGACTAACAGCATTCCCTCCCTCCCCCAAACCAAATTCCAACTGCAGATGAAACAAACATTACAAAATAATCCAAAGAAAATGATAGGCCCTAGCTTGTATTAAAGAAAGGCTAAAGATCCTACAATCAACAAGTTAGATAACAGTATCTCATGAAGGTTTCCTGGGTCTTATAAGAATGAAACTGCTACATTTCAACCGGGATGCAAAAGAAACAAATGCCATCTACATAAAGCAATTCTTTTGCACCAAAAGATGAAAACTAAAAGGAAACCTTAAAATGTTTTCAGTCTTTTGGAGTGCAATGCATACATATTACAAAGGAAAACAAATGAAATAAATTAGCCCAAAGGTAAAGAGAAGAAAAATAGAAAGCATAAACCTGAGATTGGTCACCAAAAAAATGAAAAAGTAAAAAAAAATCAACACCATTGTGAAAAAGAAAGAAAACTAAATCATAAACCGGTAACAAATTTACATTTACGAGGGGAAAAAACGTTTGGAAAACCATGATTTTTATGCCTTTTCGGCTTTCTCATCCTTGAGACATAAAACATGAACCTTTATCATAGTTTCCTCTTTCCAGGGTCCTGATTTTAACTGAAGCCACAAACCAAAAAAAAAACTTCCATCAAAATGTTTCATCAGACCAAAGGCAAATATCAAGAAAGAACTATAAAAATAGAGAAGCAAAAACAGTCACCTTCATTTTCTAACCTAGAATTGGAACAACCTGAAAAGCATAAAATAAATTGAAAACAAAGGTCAAGGCATTTTCTTCTCCTATTAAAAACAAAAATAGTGTTCCTCTGTAAACATAAAAAAGGAACATATTACTTTTCTTGATCAATTCCCTGCAGCTTTTCTTGCTGAGTGGACTTCCTTTTCTTGCTCAATTTCCAAATTGTCTCCCACGCTTGTCTCCCACTTAACTCAACCATGATCATGATTAGAAGTGCAAGTATTCTGCACATACAGACAAAACATACACACATACCATTCAATACACAACCAAAATTACATATTTTCAATAATCAATAATAAATCCTCCTGAAAATATGGAAAGAAATTAATCACCAAATCGTGAGAAGAACGGGAAGCTTTAAAAATAAACACTGATATATATCAAGAATATAAATGTTGCATATCTTATGAAAGAATGCTCAGAAATCAAACGATTGATGTTCATTTGCTGCTAATCTAAAACCAGCATAAAGCATAAAAAAACCAAGAACATAAAACATAAAGCATCAAAGTGGCAAGAACATAAAACAAATCAACACCAGAAGAATCGAATTCAAAACCAAGTCGAAATGGAAAAAGGAAAGAAAAAAATCCAAACTTTTCATTAAAGTTTTTCCTTCATCTTTCTGGAGTCCTTATTTTATTTTAACTGAAGCCACAAACCAGGAGAAGTTCCCATCTAAAAATACAAGGCGAATAAATAAATTAAAAATGTAATCTTTGACAAATGAACACTAAAAAACTGAAGAAAAATAAAATTGGGAAAAGAAAATTTCACAGAAGCCACTTCAATTGGAAACCACGAACAAAAACGTAAGATTTCTTTAATAGGGGAATAATTCGTTTGAAAAGCGCTAATTTATCCCTTCTCTTGTTTAAGATCCTTCAGAAAAGCATAAAAAATCATCAATATATGAACTAATGAAAACTAAAACAACAACCTTCTCCCTTCTCTTGATCTTTTTTGTTGCCGGCTTGAAGTTCCAATCAACACTGATACAACGTTAGCCCAGAAAACGCAGGAAAAGAAGATTTTAAAAAGGAAAATTAAAAGCTCCCTTTACAAATCCTAATGCATCTCATTGTTCGAAGTTGCAGCTTCAACAGCAGACAATATTAGGCAAAAAAATTGAAAACTGGTTAGCAAAGCAGAAGAAATAAATCAGCCCAAAGGTAAAGAACTAAACAGAACTATAAAGAGAGGAAAAATAGAAGATAAGGTATAGTGGAAAAAAACATGAATCTTTCAGCTTCCATTTGTTTGCAGCACCATTAGAACACCCATTAACCCAACAAACATGAACCTGAGATTGGTCACCACAAAAAGGAAAAGCAAAAAATCAACAGCAAGAAAACTAAATCAACGGAAAAAAAGCACCAACCTTTATCATAGTTTTCCTTGATTTTTCTGGGTCCTGATTTTAGCTGAAGCCATAAACCAGGAAAAAAGTTTCGATCAAAATGCTTAACCAGACCAAAGACAAATATCAAGAGAGAAGCAAAAGTGGTGACCTTCGTTTCTAACCCATCATCGGAACAATCTCAAAAGCATAAAATAAATTGAAAACAAAGGCTAAGCCATTTTCTTCTCCTATTCAAAACCGAAAACAAGTGGAAACTGGGGAAAAAAACACACATTCCACCGAAGATACTCGTTAGCGGATGGAGAAGAAGAAGAAACAAATCACCTTCCACCAAACTCACTACCATGACTTTTGCGCCGGCGATAGTCGTTGGATGGTGCAGAAGATGGAGAAGAAGGAAAAAAAAAACGGAAGAGTAGAAAAGAAGAAAAGATGGAGAAGGAGAGGTGAGCAAAAGTTGTATCCATGGCAGAAGATTGAAGCGTTCGAGAGAAGATGGGTCTTGAGAAGCCCTAGAATCGGCGTGGCAGACAACTTGTGTGGATGACAGAAATCGAAACTGTCGAGGCACCTCGAGAAGGGCTCTGACCCGGGCAAGAGGAAAAAAAAGGGAAAAGTAGAAGAGAAGAAAGATGGAGAAGGAGAGGTGAGCTTTGGGTCGACACAACACCGAAACGACGTCGTTTCAGTCAAAGGCAAAATACCCAGCAATGAAGGCTCCATCCAGTGGCCGGACGCCACGTCATGAATCAGAAGTGGGGCCCAAAATTTTTTTTTTTCCATAGTTCGATGCTGAAGCGTGAGGGGCTCAACTTTTCTCCTTTCCAGTCGAAAGTGCCCCCAAAATGTTGACACAAAAGGGGAGGAACATAGCCGCATTATAGTAGAGAATCTTAGAATGAGAAGGAAATTAGGTTGAATTAGGTGGGATTATGGGAATTAATTAATTACTATGAACTCCTAAATCATGGCGATAGCCATTTTTTGAAAGTTTCAATAAGTGCATGCCCAAGCAAATTTGGATCGATCGAAGCATAGCGGGCAGAATAGACTTTGCATGGCATTTAATATATATATATATATATATATTAGATGTAGGGTATACTCATAAGGGATTAATTTGACCAGTTGTATTAAAAAATGAGGTTAGATTACCTGCCTCTACCACTCTATTGAAAAGTATAAATTTTATTAACTGTGTTAAAAGGATCTATAGAATGGACATAATACTAAAACAAAACTGTCAGTACATGAATGCATAAGTTCTGATATATATAGTAATGCGTAATAAAAATTTCTCAATTTTGCACTCGAAAAAATAGTGCATCTCTCACGCGCTCACAAAAAATAAGTTTAGGGACCATTTAAAATTTAAGGGATAAAAATAAAACAGTTTTAATATAAAATACGAAAAATACAACTAACCAACTTAAGGGACCAACAAAATGGTAAAATCTAAAACAAAGAAAACTATTTCCCCATCCTCCCATGTGGAGGATTATCATCATAAGTACTACTCTCTACATTCTGTCCACTTTGAAAGTTTATTTCTGTTCCAATATAAAAGTTTACTTCCGAATTTTTTACTATGATAATGTGTGGTTTATAATTAACTCATACTTAAAAAAAGTAAGGACATTAGTGGAATAAATAGTGACAAATTAACTATTTAGGTGTTGTGCTATGAAATCCATAGTAAGTTGTACACTTTCTAAAGTAGACCCTTCTAATGGAACGAAGAGAATATAACCAATCCGATGATATATATTTGAGGTACGGTGGAACAGCAGGATTGTACAGAAGTCATCTTTTCGGGAGGCCATCCATAATTGTTACCTCTCCGGCAGCCAACAGATTCGTACTCCGATCGGATGCAAATTTTTTCATGGAATGGCCTTCCGTTGAGATCGTCGGCGCCAATTCCCTTGTGGCTGTGCAAGACCAATCCCACGTTAGAATCAGAAGCCTTCTTGTCAAAACCGTTAATCAGCCCGATGCTCTTCGTAGAATCACCAAAAGGGTTCAGCCCCGTATTGTTCATGCCCTCCAATCCTGGGCTCAAAAGGGCAGAATTCTGGGATACAACGAGGTTAAGAAGGTGAGACCGTGGTTATATCATATTTGTAGGGGTGGCGATTCGCGGTAACATTTTAAAAATTTCAGAGGGGTTTTCTGACAATTAAATACATTATAAAAAATTAATAAATAAATATACACTAATAATAAGGGTGTAGGAGGGGTCAGGGATCTCCCCTAGCGATTCATGTTGTACTTGTGTTATTGGGTTTGCATTGGTGATATTTTTCGTCGATACTCAGCAACCTTTCATTTACACGTTTAATTATCGGGCTTATAGATTAGTATTTTTGTTTATTTTTGTAGGTGACCTTTGAGAATATTGGCAATTTCTTTGCGAGCTTTGAGCCAGGTCCCCGTTTGGATGCCCTTGAGAAGCTGTTTGAGGGCATTGTTAAAGGAATCAAAAGTTTTCCCCTCAATTTACCAGGAACTGCTCATCATCATGCTCTCAACGTTAGTCCTTCCATCAATATATATATATATATATATATATATACATTCCATTCGAAAAGTCTACTTTGACCAATGTATAACATTATAATTTATTATAAATGTTAAGATACAACACCTAAATTAGCTAATGTGACACCATGTATTCTATTTATATCCTTACTTGTTAAGTATGGACTAATTATGGACCACACATGATTAGATTAGTAAGAGTAAGAGAAGCAAAAAAATTTAAAAGTTTACTCTTGTATTGGAACAAAAAATATTTTTTAAAATAAACTCTTCTAATAGAATAGAGAGAGTATATGCTAAATACATCCTGCTATATTATTTATAATTTTGCATTTTATAAGAAATGTATTTCCATTTCACAAAAAAAAAATTATACTATGGTTTTTATTCCTGTTATTTATTACCACCAGCATCAAATTCACTGGTTTTTGCAATTTTTTTTTTAATTTTTCTCATTATTATGATGGTTAATTACATTAATTTACATCCTCTGAGATTTGGAAATTTACCCCCCTTTAAAATTTGAGAATATTACCAATACCTCCCTCATGGCATGGCTATATTAATTACCAATCGGTATATGTCGGTTAAAAACATATGTATAAAATTTGAGGGAGGCATTTGTAATTTGAAAGCTTGAAAGTAATTATTTGTAATATTTCTAAACTTCAAGGAGGTTAATATAATTAACCCTTATTATGATACTTTCTACATACAATTAGAACATCTCATTTTCAAAAAGTCTCTTCTTTTTTTTTTTTTCAATAGAAGAGTTTGTTTTCAATTTTTTATTCTTCCTACCCTTACTCATATATTTTATATAGTCCAGAAATAACTCACATTCACTTAAAAGGTAAGGACCCAAATGGATTAAATTTGTCAAATTAGTTATTTTAAGTTTTGTACCTTTTCCTTTTTTTTTAAAAGAAAAAAAAAGTGTTGACATTTTGATATCCATAATAAGTTGTAAATTTGTGAATTAAATTTGAGTCTTCTAATGAAATAATTGGGGTAAATTCTCAACTTATTTGTCACAACTTTTCATATCAAGTGATGTAGCACGCATTCATTGGCTACATTATTTTAAATTAATTATTAATATGACATTAACCAATGAAAATATGCCACATATCACTCGTTACAAAAGATTGTGATGATTTAATTGAAATGATTATGATTACTTGTATATATGTGTGTGTGTCTGTATATATATATATATATCTCTGTGTGTGTGTGTGTGTGGTCTTTGATTTTGTTATTATAAATATCATTAGGCTTAATATATTTAGGGGCATGTTAATTACAGGACACTTTTTACTAAATACAGGACACTTTTTAAAATTTTAAGTGGTAAAAAGACAATAATATCCTTATACACCTCTACCATCATAAATATTTTTACCTACACCATCATTTCCTCTTCAACTTTCCATTTCACTCTTTAACTCAGTCTCATTTTTCTACTCCAATTTTTTTAAATTTTCTTTCACTCATCTCCATTCTTCTGCAGTAAAATTAAGAAGAAAACAACTTTTAAAAGGAATCACCCCGACCAGGCAATTCTATGGGAAAGAATCACCCCGACCAGGTGATTCTATGGAAAATAATCGCCCCATCCGGGTGATTCTTTCCCAAATAAACGCCCCATCCAGGCGATTCTATGGGAAAGAACCGCCTGGCGGAGGTGATTCTTTCCCAAAGAATCGCCCCAAACAGGCGATTCTATGGGAAAAAATCACTCCAAACAAGCTATTATATGGGAAAGAATTGCCTCCGTCAGGCGATTCTTTCCCATAGAATCGCCCAGATGGGGCGATTCTTTTTAAAAGTTGTTTTCGTCTTACTTTTACTGTAGAAGGAAGTAGAAAGAGGAAGGGCAAAAAAGTAATTTCAAGTCTAAATTTTTTTAAAAAGTATCCTTTATTTAGTAAAATATGTCATTTAATTAACAATTTCGTATATTTATTCATTTTACAGTGTAGGAGGAAAGCTGTGGGCATTTTCAAGAAGGAGTTGAAGCGTAGAAATGGAGGGGCAAATATTTCAGAAAAGGATAGAGTTAATCATGATTTAATGGATGGATTAATGCAATTAAGAGATGAAGAAGGGAAGCAATTGAGTGATGAAGAAATTCTAGATAATATTGTAAGCCTTGTTATTGCAGGATATGAATCTACTTCCATCTCTATTATGTGGGCTTTGTATTATCTGGCCAAGTATCCAAATGTTTTCACAAAGCTTCAGGTACAATATCCTTGACCATTTCTTTTTTTTAATTATTCTTTTAAAATCATTAACGCACAAATAATCAGTGATGTGACATATAAAATTATACTCCATCTGATCCATTAAAATATAGATTTTTGGTTTTAAAAAAATATACAATTTTTTATAGATGGTCAGATACAATACCTAATTTAAAGTAATTCGACATAAAGTTATTCAATTATACCGTTACTTTCTAAGTACAGATTAATTGTGAATAACACACTAGTATATTAGTAAGGGTATCAAGTGTAAAAAAATAAAAACAGAACTCTCGTATATTATGACAAAATTTTAGTAAAATAATACTCTTTATATTGAACGGAGAGTATTAGTTATTAATTATATGATGAAAATGATTAAATATTTGATTTTAATATATATATATGTGTGTGTGTGTGTGTGTGTGTTTGGGTAATAAATATCATTTCTTTGAATTTAATGTTATAAATATAATTATTTTCTACTAATGTAGGAAGAGCATGCATCTATTTGCAAAAATGGAGAATTCATAACCAGTGATGACATTCAGAAAATGAAGTATACAACTAAGGTAACTATATCTATATTATAAAGTTGTTCAAAATTTGAGTTTAGTCCTTTTTAATTCCTAAATTTTCATTCCAAATTAATTTCCCTTAATTACAACGTACGTGAACAGATTGTAGAAGAGACAATAAGATTAGGCAACGTATCTTTTGTTGTTTTTCGAACGGCTAGAAATGATGTTGACTACGAAGGTATGTATCACACCCTTTCTTACCTTATTTTTATTTTTGTTTATAAAAAGTTCTACACGAGAAATTTCCATTTTTATAAATATTTTTTATTTCAAAAAAAGAGTTCAATTTTAATTTCTTTACATTTCTTATTATTATAAATATAATTGTCTATGATGTACAATTAATTTATATTTAAAAAATATAAATATAAATAGAATAAATAGTGTCCTACTAATTATTTTAATTATTGTACCTTGACATCCATAAAGAATTGCCGAAGTTCTATTGGATATTGGAGGGGTTAAAAGAATTACTGTCGATTCTTTGTCAAAATTTTAACCCTTCTCAAACAGAACTCCAATGGCACATGAGCCAAGTTGCCCTGCAAATTTAAAGTGGTATGAACTTAAGTGCAACCTTAAAAGCGAATCTAAAAACTTTGGCTAAATTTGGCATTTTGTGACTATTTTAACAAATCACGTTTGTACTTGACTATTTTTTTTTTTTCTTGAGTAAATTTCATATTTGGTCTCTTACATATAGTCTAATAATCTTTTTGGTCCCTTAAATTTCATAACGATCTTTTTAGTCCCTTACTTTTATGTTTCAAACTATTTGGTCCCCTATATTTTAGAACGATCTTTTTGGTCCCTTACTTTTATGTTTCGAACTATTTGGTCCGTTAGCTATTTAACCTAGTTGAAAACGTAAATATTATTCGCACTTCAGCCCAGCGACTCCAAATGAAGAAAAATCAACCTAATGAAGAAAATTATTGGGATGCTAAAAATGATGTTAGGACAAGTTTACCATTCACTGATGGAGTCGTATGAGCGAAAGTGCAAGTGATATTAACGTTTTTGGTTGCCAATGGACCAAATAGTTCAAGAAATAAATGTAAGTGACTAAAAAGATCATTCTGAAATGTAGGAGACCAAATAGTTCAAAAAATAAAAGTAAGGGACCAAAAAGATCATTAAGAAATGTAGGGGACCAAATAGTTAAAAAAATAAAAGTAAGTAACCAAAAAGATCATTATGAAATGTAGGGGACCAAAAAGATTATTGGGTCATATGTAAGTGACCAAATGTAGAGTTTACTCTTTTTACGCTCTTTTGGACATGAAGAAGGGAATTCTACCGGCGAGATCTTTTCGAGTAATGTATAACAAATCATAACACGTTTGTACCTAACTAGAAGGGGAAAAACCCAAAAAAAAAAAAAAGAAAATCAAATTATACTCCATTTGTTCTATTAGAAAAATTCGTTTTGGCATAAGTACAAAAAAAATCCATTTTGGTATAGGTATAACTTATTATGAATGTCAAAGTACAATAGCTAAATAACTAACTTAACACTATTTATTCCATTTATATTCCTTATATTTTTAAGTATGTGCTAATTGTGAACCCCACATAATTATATTAGTAAAGGTATAGTAAAAAATTTGATCTACTATTCTCCAATATATATATATATATGTATATAATAATAAAGTGACTTTTTTTTTTTTTTTATCCTTGGATCATCAAAGTTCGAACTCATAGAGATCTTGAGATTACAAGATTGTGTCATTACCATCGCCCCAACCCTTCTCATAGTAACAGAGTGAATTAACATTAATATTATACATATATAAGATAAACATTAAACTCTGGCAACCTAATGAAATTCATCAATCTCGATCTGCAGGCTTCAGAATACCTAAGGGGTGGAAAGTATTATGTTGGATTCGATACCTTCACACAAATCCTGATAATTTTGATGATCTCTTGTGCTTTAATCAAGACCGATGGAATGTAAGTAAATTGCTCCTTAAATATTGAGTTTTTTAAAATAATTTATTATTTTGATAAAAGAATCACATATAAATGTAAGCATTGGGGCACGTGTCGTCACAGCCACAGAAAATTCTTAATTAAGTCATCTAATTTTGTAAATAATAGCATGTTCCACTATAATTTTCTCATACCTTGAATTGTGCTCCCACTAGAATTGAATTTTACCTCCGCTATTGCATGTTTCTAATTTATTTTTAATACTTTCTACGCACTTATTAACAATTATGTGTAATTTAAAATTAACTAATAATTAAAAAATAAGAGTATAAACGAAAAAAATTGTGACAATTTGTTAGTAGTTTATCTGTTATTTAAGTATTATATTTTAAAACTCATTAAAGAGTTTATAAATAGAACTATTTCGAACAACAGAACCGAGGTTATACCTTTCACAAATAATGAATGGAAAAAACACCATCCTTTGAAGTTGGTCGGTTTACCTTATAATTAAAATGAGAAATTTTTATTTTATGGAATGAATAAATTTTAGACTTTTTTTTTTTTGTGGAGAATTTGCATAGGAAAGAGGAAAGAAAATGTAATAATAAGATTTTCTTTTGAAAAAAAAAATATGAGTGGACTTTTAGACATAATTTCAAAGTTTAAAATTAAATTTTAAAAAAATAAAAGTAATTAAATTGAGACTAATAAGAAAAAAAAATGATATTTTTTTTAAAATGATCACATACAACTACTTTAAAGTACATTGGGGGACTAACATGTAACTATGATCTATCTGATATATATATATATATATATATATATATATATTTATTTATAATTTGGCAGGAAACACCCAAGCCTGGATCATACATGGCATTCGGCGGAGGATCAAGAATATGTGCAGGAAACATGCTTGCTAGATTGCAGGTTGCCATATTTATCCACCACTTAGTTAGAGGTTACAGGCAATTATATTAATATTAATTTCTTTATCAAAAAGATACATACTCCATCTAAAACGAGAAATTATTCAGCATCCATTACATCACGTAGGGTGGATGTATTTAAATACACTTGACGAATAAATGTTTTAAAGATGCAACAGATGCACTGAATAATTTTTCAATTAGAATAGTTCACTTTCAAAACAAACTTTGTTCAAATAGAAAAAGTCATAAAGTTTTATTTTGAATTTTCAAAACGTCTGTGACTCTTATTATTATAATTGTGTGTGGTCCATAATTAATTTACACTTCAAAAGTAAATATATAAGTGAAACAAATAGTGATAAATTTACTATTTTATGTATTGTACTTTAAAATAAAAATAAATAAAAAGAATTGTACGTTTTTTTTTAAAAAAAATAGACTATTTAATGCAACGTAAAAAATAATTACGTTGAAGCATGCAGTAGGATCTAATTCTAAAATTTCAGGTGGGAGCTGGTGAATCCGGAAGCAGGAATGTCTTACCTGCCCTATCCAAAACCTCTCGATGGGGTTGAGATCAACAAAAGCAAAATTTGAATATATCGATCTGATGCCTGAAGTTTTGGTAATATTACAAACCAACCTCAATGTTTTACGAATCAATTGCAAAAAGACCCTGAAATGTGGTACAATTGACATTATTCTAGGGTTTGTTTTGTAGTATGACCAAATTAAGAGGGTGTGGATGAAATTGTTATAAATAATATGTTTTGTAATATATCTTCTTACTCATGTGTGGACGTATTGATTAATTAATTCTCGCTGCTGTTAGCCTTCAACTTAAATTGGATGTGCTTATCGTATGTCAATGATCATATACTACTTAATTCCTCTTTGATTTGTTTGGATGGAGTACGTTAACAATTGAATTATTAGATTAAGGGTAAATGATAGTTATCTCCCTCTATAATGTTATTAGTGACAATTACCCCCTTATATTTTAAAAACACACAGTTACCATCTATATTTATGAACTAAATTATAATTTTGATAGAAAAAACTAAAAATAGAGATGCTTTGAAATATTAAAATTAATTCTAATGTATGACCATATTAAGTTATGGGAGATTTTATTTTTCTATCTTTTTTTTTTTTTTTTTTTTTAACAGCCGAAACTGGAGGCCGGAGTCTATTTCCATAATTCGAAAAAAGAAGTGTTACAACCAGGGGGGGAACTTGCAACCAAACCATGTTTCAAAAACTATCTATACTCTAATATAAGGAAAGCTCATAGCATCTAGGAGCACCAACCCCTTCACCTGCCAGGGAAGAGTTCTCATCAGGTAAAGGGACGTCGATCCTGTAGTACCTGCGTTCGTGGCTAAAGCATCTGCTACCGCATTTCCTTCCCTGTAGATGTGCTGCAAAGAGCAATTTTCAATGAGTTTCCTAATCCTGAATAAGGTAGCCGCCAAGTTCCAGTGCTCCTTTCATGATTTGACCGCATGTTCCAATACCTGTGAGTCCGTTTCTATCTCCACTACCGAAACTCCGACCTTCCGGCAAGTCATAATACCATATAATAAGGCTAACGCCTCAGTTTGGAAAGCCATCATATGACCCAGAAATACACTAGTCGAGAAAATGACATCTCTCGTTATAGTCCGTAAAATCGCTCCCGTTCCCGCAGGCCCTGGATTCCCTAGGGAAGATCCGTCCATATTCAACTTGTACTGAGCACGCCACGGGCCTTCCCATGCTACCACCTTCGCCACCTTCTTTTTCCAATACGCCCAGGGGGGCAGAATTGACCCAATCAAGAATTACATTGGGGAGGGTGGACCACAAACAGCTCCTACACGAATTTTCGAACCCTGAATTGCACCCTATCCAGCTACTCTGCTCTTCACCGAACACTTTTATGCAGTATGATGTCCATGATTCTCATCAGACAACTATCGGAACAATATCCGTGAGTTCTCCTGGCAGAGCCCGAAAATCCTCATTATCCCCAGACCAAATGACTCAAACACTCATCTAACGTGGAAAACCCCCCTCTAACTCAACCGTAGGCATAGAACCAGTACCCCTATATCTCCTGGGCCAGCTTGGCAATGGAAAAAAAGTGTTCCTGCCCCCCCTTCTATGTCGCAGAAGGGACATTTAGAGGCAAGCGAAAACCCAATTTGATGCAACGCATCATCCAGTGAGAGTAGGGACATTTAGAGGCAAGCGAAAACCCAATTTGACGCAATGCATCATCCAGTGGGAGAATGCGATTCCTCAACCACCACATAAATACGGACATTTTAACGGGAAGCGGTCTTCTCCAAAAAGCAGTTGAAAAACCTTTGTGGCCTCTCTGCCGAACCAAGTTGTACACGGACCTGATTGAGAAGTTCCCCCTAGAGTCCAGCTTCCATACCTGGCGATCCGGAGTTGCTAGGAAGTTGAACCTGAATTCCTTAATCACCTGTAATACTTCAGCATAAAAGATCAACTCTATCCGTGGCATCAACTTATGTTTCTATAAGTAGAAGCCGCGGAGGGTGAGCAAGGGGTCCCCAATGTCTGAATCCTCCACCAGGTATGCTAAAAATCCCTCCCTTGGCCAATTGGTATACCAGAACAGCGATCTGTTATCCCCTATACTTATACCCGTATTATCTGTCATAAGGTGTCCAATCTCCTCCATTCGACTCCAAACCCTAAATGTGTGTGCCTAGAGGGTCAGACCATGCATAAATATTGCCTAGAGCACATCTAAATTGTGCAATTTCCACCACAGCTTACATGAAAATGCGTGCACCATGAATGCCATGCTCCTGATTCCTAAACCATTTTCCTTGACCGATGCTGCGATCCTCCGCCAATGCTGTTTGGAAATCCCTTTGTTTTTCCCCCAAGAAGAATTTTGCAAAGATGGATTCAATCTCTGCCATAACACCCTTAGGCGGGGACAGTGCCACTCAATAATGTATCGGTATTGCATAGAGAACATGCTTGATAAGTATCAAGCGACCCCCTGTGAAAGGAACCGCTTTTGCCATCCTGCCAATTTTTTATTTATCTTGTCAATAATCAATTGAAATAAGCTCCTGACACATTGCCCCTTGAAAATAGGACACCCCAAGTCCCAGGCCTCATCCCCGTAAGAGCTCAAAATAGGGGCTCCCAATCGGGGCTCTTGTGCTGCAAGAAAAAAGCAAACTTCGGCAAACTCACTTTCTGGCCCGTTACTCTCTCATACACGTGAAGAAAATCCATAAAGCCGTTGTCCAAATTCCGCTCCACACTTAAGAATACCAGTAAGTCATCGGCAAAACATAAATGCATTACCCGAGGGACCCCACTAGGCGTTGTGTATAGCCGAATGCGCCCCCTTGCGACCCAAGTGTTTAGCCCTTGAGAGAAAGTTTCCCCAACTAGGATACGGCAACAGAAAATAAAACTTCACTTTTATTGTTACTTTTTTTTATAATAAAAAAAAGAAAAGAGAGAAAATTTCATACGTATTGGAAAAATAGGGGAAAACAGTATAAATTTATTAAATTAAAAATAATAACAAATTACTTACTTGACTTAGTGGCCTTTTTATTTTTCATAAAGGAACTAATTTTCTCATGACAAAGAAAATTTAATTAAGGTCTAAAAGTGTTAGAGAAAAATGCATTTGTGGTCTCAAACTTTGATTCAGTGACAACATTGATGACTAAACTTTGCATTCTGAATTTGTGACATTTTTAGTTCAAAAATCTTTATAACTGTGACAAAATTAATGTCTTTAATTTGGAAAAAATGGTCTTATGGGTTGTTGACTGCTTTTTAGTTCAATAAAACTTAGTATTTAATTTTTATTTTCTTAAAAAAATATAAAAATAAAAAAATCACTAACTTGTTGACCTAATTTCAGTTTTCTTTTTAATTTTATCATTTGATAAATAATTTTTTTGGGTTTTGGAAATTCAGATGCATTAAAGAAATTATTTTTACTAAAAATAAAAAATAATAAGGAGCTCACTTGACTTCTTGTTGCGGGTTAAAGGGATTAGTTTTGTTATATTTACAAAAATTTGGAACTAGAACTAGAATTTTCATCTTACTACATTGCAAAATGAATAATAACACGAACATATTTAAATTATAATAAATTATCATAGATGCGGCATCTAAATAATAATATTATTTAACAGTTTTTGTTTGGAGTCCAATTTTGTTTTATTGGTTGTCACACTTGTCACGATAATAACTTATTATAGTTTTCTCCCTAAATGTGTTTTAGTTATAATTTTTAACACTAAAGGTATATTAAAAATGTTATAAAGATCATTCAAAAAATATAAAGTGTAATAAAATGACAAAATCATATTATAAAATGTAAATTTGAATATTAAGGAGGAAAAAGTTTATCATTTAGGGACTAAAAGTGTATTTCTAGACCATGTACGGGTCTTAAATATGGACTAATTGTGGACAAAAAGTTTATCAATTTGATACTCTTTATTCTATTTATATCCTTATTTATTAAATATGGACTAATTGTGGATCACACATAATTATATTAGTAAGGGTAAGAAGAGTAAAAAATTTGAAAGTAGACTCTTCTATTGAAATAAAAAAAATATTTTTGATAGTGAACTCTTCTAATTGAACGGAAGAGTATTTTGTTCAAAAAAAAAAAAAAAAAAGTGTTGAAAGTATTTTTAAATGTATGTAGGTGAAAAGTAAAAAGTGTATACAAAATTATAAAACAGAAACAAGTTTGAAATTATATTTTGAAAAGTATGATTCCATACAAGTTAGGTGTGGTTGGGGTTTTTACACTTTAGGGGATGAAATATAAGGATGTGTGGTTGGAAATTTGAAATGATACATTCAAGGGCGAATTACAGTTTCCCCCCGAGGTTTGGGTAAATTACAAAATCCCTCTCATAGTTTGATTGAATAACAAAAATCCCCCTTGATCAGCTGAAAAATTACATTTTCCCCCCTGAAGTTTGGATACATTACAAAATAACCCTCCTAATTTGATTATAAAATTGACCCACTTAAAAATCAAATTATGACATAAACATTATATATTTGGGAAGACAAAAGTGCCCTTAACTTAATCTATCTGAATTTTGAAGATCAAAACGCCTTTCATAAACACAAAAAGAACGCTTAAAATCCATGATTTATTATGGCAAGAGAAAATAAAGCTTTTACTATTTTTCAAACAAACTCATTAATAAAGATCGTTTTCCACCCTTGAAAAGCTGGTAAGTGAATATAATCTCAACAAATTTTTCTCTAAACATTGCATTATTACTGACACTTTATGTAATAGATTTGCGGTTGCATCAAGATAAATTTTTCAAAATTATCATCACTTACTACCTCTTCTAGAATCGAAAAAGCAACCATCAACCATGTTTTTGTTTGAGAAATAGAAAAAGTTTTTTTTTTTCCTCTTGGCGTAATAAATCATGGACTTTAAGCACTCATTTGTGTCTTTGTGAAAGACATTTTGATCTTCAAATTTTAAATAGATTAAGTTAGGGGCACTTTAGTCTTCCCAAGTATATAATGTTTATGTCTTATTTCAATTTTTAAATGGATCAATTTAATAATAAATTAGGAGATTATTTTGTAATTTACCCAAATCTCAGGGGGGGAAATATAATTTATCTGCTGGTCAAGGGGGATTTTTGTTATTTAACAAAACTAGGAAGGTGATTTTGTAATTTCCCCAAACCTCAGGGGGGAAATTGTAACTAGCCCGCCAGTCAAAGGGTGTTTTTGTTATTTAACCAAATTAGGAGAATATTTTTGTAATTTAGCCAAACCTCAAGGGGGAAATGTAATTCACCCTACATTCAACACATTACAAATATACGTTTTAAAAAAAATTACAAATTTACAATATCTCACTTTTGGGGGGCTTTTTCCCTCAATATTCGTATAGGGATGCCAAAATTACTAAAACAATCAATAGAACTTTTTCTTTCCAAATCTATAGAAAACGAAGTTGCATACTTCGTTTTTATCTTTCTTCAAGTTACAACCTAGTCCTTCAACTTTTAGCTCTTTTTTTTTTAAAATTTAATTTATTCTAAGCATATAAGTAACAAATAATTAAAATAAAGGCTGATAACTTAAACAAACACACTATTAATAATATTCATTTAAAACTCTACTACATTTAGAGCCCGATAATTAACTTTTAACAGTTTTGTGTGCTTTTCTTAGCATACATTATTCTTCAATTACTCTATAGCCAAAGTTTGTTCTAAGGCCTAAATTATCTTTACCACCATTATTCTTTAAATAGTTTGGATACTGTTTTTCACATATTTTAAGGTAATTTGTGAAATTCCATCCAATGATTCATGTCAGCATATTTTAACTGCCAAAAATATTTTTGATAAAATTTTACGAAATCTATTTATTTACCAATTTCGTATAATTTGCATTTGCTTAGTGCTAATTTTATTTGTTTGTAATGCTTTTCTGAAGAAATAGCACCACCAAAAGCTTCTCTGATTTGAGTAGCAAATTCAGATAATATTGTTTTAAAATCATTATATACACTAAGGATCATGGCTTTCTTAATTTGTCCTTCTTCACTTTCTTCCCAAATTTTTAGCCAGTTTAGTACATCTCCCTGTAGTGTACCTGCTACATAATCTAAGAATTTTTCTTTATTCCAATCATCTTTATATTGAGTTATGAGTACTGATAGTGATTGTGTCCAGTCATCTATAATCTTATTATAATCTTGAGGATGGATATTAGTTAAATGAATAGCAACCGTATTTTTTAAATCATTTTTTTGTTGTGGTTTGGGTTTGGAGTTTATGCAATGGTTACTGCTGATGTTGAAGCTCCTTCTTCCCCAACTTTGATTTGCTCTAAATCAAATTCATTATTTGATTCTGAGTCTGTATTCACCACGATTGTTGCGCAAAATTCCTTATCTGACTCAGAACTAGAATATTCTTCATCAGAATCTTCCATATTCACAACATAGTCATAATTTTGAAAATTTTCCTCGTGTTGTGTATAAAGTGATTGTATCTGGTTTAGATACTTTTGTTTATCATCTTTATTATTTTCTTCTTTGTATCTATCTTTCTAATACTCTATTATTTGCTTATAAGCTATAAAAGTCTTCAAATTTTTAATTTTTATGAAAATTCATTGTTAATATTTCATCATGACCTCTTCTAGGTCCCTTGAATAATCTGGGTAGTTCATCTTTTTTGATGACTTCTGTCTTAGTTACACTTTGTTCAGACATTATAGAACCTGATGTTTTTTCTATGTTGCTTTTGTTAGCAGCTTTTAGATCCATGACTGGTTGTTTCTCCACTGTCTTTTTTATATCTAAACATATATTTAATACATCCCAAGTACAGACCACTAGAAAGTTTATTGCTCTGGCTAAATTTTCTCTACTTGCTTCTCCCATATGTGTTATATGGGGATAGTCCTTCTCACTATTTGTAAGACACATAATTTTTCTTTCTTCTTTCATTTTTAATTGTTTATCCATAATAGACCTCACCTAAATGCTCAAATCTAGCTTAATTACAGACAAGATAAGGCAACTTAGCCAATTAGAACTTTAACAATAAGCCTAACCTTCAACACCTTTAGTCTCTTGATTTAAAAATGAATTCTTAAGAAATGTGGGTGCTTTTACAATTAGTAAAAAGTATCTGACCCTTCAAAAATAAATAAAGAAATTACACAAATATCTAATTTGGGAATTTTGATCAGTAGCTGCTTAGTTTGGGAATTTTGGATTTTTTAAAGAATATTCATGGAAATAACTCCACTTTTGGGCAATGGGACATTCTTTTCTATTTTTTGGATTGACTCTCATCCCTCACAAAATTCATTTATATATACACGGACCATGCCATGCAATGCCCCGCATTTGCCCAATAGTATTATTAGGTTATAATGATTATATCAATTTAAGTATATATGAAAAGAGAGATTTTTCTAAGTATTTGTTTTTCTCTGTACAACTTATCAGTCTAAAAATATTTGCCGAGTAATACTGGAAGTGGTGATAGAGAATGTAATATTTGATCAGTTTTGGCATAAATGTAGAATTTTAGGGAAGAAATTTACGTTTGAAAGTTTCAGTTTACAGGATTCAGGCTACGATGGACATATCATGTACAATAAATATGATCAACGTAAAAGCTATATGCGTATCACCAGATTGAACTGTACGTATACAAAAAAAATACCACAATTGAGATCCTAAATTGTAGTGCCACATCAAATTATTGAAGGCTCAAACACGGGGAGGGGGGAATCCAGAACTTGTATCACATAAGTTGAAGAAACAACAAAATGATAAGTAGAATTTATGACATGCTTTTAGAAATTCCATCTTCAATTAATGTATGGAAAAAGTGAACAACGGAGTACATCAACTCTATTTCTGCACAAGTAGAACAGAACATTCCCACATTCACTTTACATCTTTATGATGTACAGATACAAAGGACGATCTTCTTGGCTTCAAATGATCAATGAGACAACGTGCTTCTAGAACCCACTATGCCTATTTCCCTAACTCACTCTTTAATCACATGTAAATATGGGTTGGCCATTTGAAACAGTGCCAAAACCTTAGTATTCAATCCATAGTGATTGGCAATTGAATTTTGTGAATGAGGTCAGCCAAGAAAATAAAGGTCCCATGGCAAATGATATTTTTCTGTATCTTGTGCCTTCTTATGGAGGCCAAGAACAAAACAATTATTATTCACCTAACAAGAACAATCATTGGACAATATATAATTCAACATCTTCAAAGTGAATGTCAAGAAGTACATTAGTAAAAAGTTTCATAGGAGGATTGTACGATTATTTTTGCTTGCATACACTAAATGATAATTGAAACATCAACCACCTAAGTTCACAAACAAAAGGCAAAACGATATACAACAAACAAAAAATATGGGGTATAAAGAAAATCAATTGAGGACAAATACACATATCTAAACTCTTCAACTTATATATTGTCTCGACCGAGTAACCTATTTGAGAGAATACATGTGTTCCTACGCAAAGATAAAAATCCAATATTGATGGACATTGCTATAATCCAAGTAACAATAACAGTATGATTGAAGCAAACATTCCACTGCTCCTACCAAGAAGGTAGAGCAACTCAACCCTCAATGATTAAAATGATATCTTGATCAGGTGTAGTTCCCTTGCCACGGAATGAGTATCATGCAAAAATATTATTAGGATTTTGAAAGATTCAAAATAATGATTAATGCTAAGTTCACACTATTCTCTATAATATGAGGAATGAAATCTTACCCTCTTTCCAAAAACTTACATTTGATTGCAAATGCCTGACCTTTTCCCTTAAATAAATAGGAATTTTATGATGTTTTTATCTTTTACAAATGATAAATTGTCATCCTCTGTTGCGTTTTAGAATATGAAAAGATATCATCATATTTAATGCAAAGGGAGGCAGACTGTCCAAGGAAAAAAGTTAATAAATGGGGAAAGTAAATAAAATTAAAAAGGGGTAAGTTTTCCCTTCCATGTGCTGCAAACGTAAGAAGATGAAACCATCCAATCCTTGAATGCTTGGGTTGGGAACAAGATGGTGAATCCATCTATTAAATTATAGAATTATAGATAAATACACGTGGCACATACAATTAGTTGTACATTAAATGATTATGTGTCAGTCTTGTCAACTTTAATATTATTAAATATTAAATATATGTGATAATTACATGACACTCTCAAATTAAACCTATATTAATTTATAATATATTTGGTGGATATATATTCTTAAAATTAATTTGTAATAACTATCATATGAGTGAACTATCTTTAATATACTTTTACTTTTTATTTGTATCTGGTTTGGTACCTTTGTTTTTTTTTTCTAGTCACAAATATACGTATACTATTTTAAATGGGCCAAAAAATATACTTTCGTAGTTAACTTTGATTAATTTTGACAAAATTGCCTTTTTTAAGAAGATATTTTTCATTCCTTCACTATTTATTTTTTCCTTTTTCACTGTTCATTTTCTTCCTCGTCCACTTTCCACATCTTCGAAGGAGACGCGTACCGCCCCATGGATGAACATAGACGTACTGTGTCACCTGCTTCACATTCAAGTAGTTATCGATTCCCAATTCTCCTAATTCACGAACAAAACCAATTCACTTTCTTCCACCCCATAGAGCTTGGCAGAAGCATGGTTGTGAACAATTTATCCAATCCCAGATTGGAAAGCTTTGGCCAAACGTTCTTTCCAAATCAGCTTTGGCGAACGCGCCGCAGCCCAGAAGCCTCCCGATTTCATATTTCATATTTCCCGAACAAGGGATTCTCGGAGACGAAAAAGGACAAGGCGGCGGAGGGTGCCGGTGCCGGTACCGGAGCTGGAGCAGCGGCAGGTGATGGGACTTCCTCAATCTCTGTCATACCGATAGGTGATCCCACGCGAAGAGAGACCGCGACGGAGGCCGGAACGTGAATCCTACGGGATTATCAGAAGATTAAAGAGCAAGAAAATCAAGGGATTATCAAAGGTGGGCTAAGATTGAAATCGGCTAAGATTGAAATCGGAATATCGAGCTGGTTTTACTATTTGTTGGTTGGGTTTGGTTGGTTGGTTGGATTGTTGCGGTGGGCAGAGTTGTTCTAAGTTGGGGAGAAGTGAAGAATGGTCCTGGTTTGAAGGGATTTACATAGAGAAGAGAGAGGAGGGAGGCGGACGGTGGCAGAGAGGGAGGAGAGAGAGGCGGACAGCGGTGGAGGAGGGATGGGGAGGAATTTGGGAAATAAGTGAATAGTATATTTGGGAAGAAGAAATAAAAAATTAAAAAAATAATACTCTCTCTCCGTCCCACTCAAAGAGTCCACTTTGAAATGTGTATAACTTATTATGGGTTGTGAGGTACAACACCTAAATTTAGTAATTTATCACCATATTTTTCACTTTTATTCTTACTTTAGAAGTAAGGGTTAACTGTGAACCACACATTGTTATATTAGTAAGGGTATATAATGTAAATAAATTTAAAATGAACTCTTTAAATAAGACAAGATTTTTTCTTGAAAGTGGACTCTTTGAGTAAGACAGAGAGAGTAATAAATAAAGTAAGAATAAAGGATGAACAGTAAATAGACAAATTACCCTTAAAAAAAATCACATGCGATATGCATAACATCGATTTGGTTAAGTCTAATGGAGAATAACGACAAAAGTACATTTCTAGCTCGTTTAAATTAGTTTAGATATATTCGTGGCTAAAAAAAAGAAATAAATATACCAAATCGGACACAATTGAAAAGTAAAGTTATATTAAATGTAGTTCACTCTTATAATATTGTTAATATGCTTAAATCCTTTATACCACATGTATTTGTTAGTTTGTTGGGCATTTGTCCCCTGTGTTTCTTAAATACATATTTTGTTCGTCTTGACCACTAGTCAACCTTTTAAAATCATATAAAGACATTCATGCCCTTTCATTTTATTTTATATTTAATTTTCACTGTATTTCAACATTTTATATTTCTTTTAGCAACAAAGTTTATATTTTCCGTTTAAAATATACTAGTGCAATTTAAAAAAATGAAAATTTTTATTTTTATTTCTTTAAACATTTTTTTTTTAAATTTTATTTAACAATAATGGAATTTTACATATATAGTTTGGTATTTATTTAATTATTAACTTTTGTATTTAAAATAAAGAAAATATTTTTAAAATGTCAAATGATTAGAAAATTTAAATTTGAAATTTAAAAATATATTATATTAATTTATTTGAAATTGGTGATGTATTTTCATATTTCTTTCAAAATTTATAGATGATTTTTTACGTAACATTTACATTGTTGGTTGATACAAATTTTATTTTATTGTTTGTTTGAAACTGTAAAAAACTATAAAATGGAAAATTATTTTTTTAAACTTTATAATAATATATTGTTGAATTAATTTCTTCTTTTTATTATATACTCTCTTCGTTTTAAAAAAGAGTCATATTTAAAATTATATTTTAAAGCTCATTAAACTTTTCTCACTATGTTCTAAAATTAAAATTTTCATAATTTATATAATATATTTTTGACACTTAAGTGAATATATTAATATATATAAAATTTTTCCTATCTAGTCAAAATTTTAAGATATTTTAATTCACTGGGAATTTTATTTTATAAATTGTAAAAGAACTTAAGTACAAAATGAACAAAAATAGTGAAAATTAAAATAAAATAAATTGTAGCATTGTATATTGTAAGAACAATATAAACTTTATTGTTTAAAAATATAAAATATTTAAATAATATTATTATTATGGTAAAATAAAGTGTAAGGGCATGGATGTCTTCATTTTCTTTTTAAATAGTTGACTAGTGGTCAAATGGGGGACAAAAGATGTATTTAAAAATATACATGGGGCAAAATCAGTATTTAAGAAACACAAGATGACAAATGTCAAACACACCAACAAACACAGGATGATTTAAAGGACTTAAGCCTTGTTAAAATTCATAATATATTAAAAACTTAGTGCCAAAAAATGTTTGAATAAGTTTTGTTCTTAATTTTTTACAAACCAATCCGATCACAGTACATCACAACCCATAGAATATAATTGCCCTTGGAATAATGATAGTATCTGTTAGAAGAATTCATTTTCAAATATATTTTTTGTTCAAATCGAGAAGTTCATTTTCAAATTTTTACAACTTCTAATTGTGGCGCTGGAAAAGGTGTTCGATGGTCCTGGTTAGTGCCTTAGTTGTGGTATTAAGTGCACTGGTATACATGGGATACTATGACCAATATAATTATATGTGATCCACAATTAATTCACACCTGAAAGTAAAAACAAAAATGAAACAAATAGTGTCAGTTGTACATTGACATCCATAAAAAAAAATGTGTTTGAGTGAAAGTTGACTATTTTAGTAGAACATAAGGAGTATCAATTTTCGTTACTATCATTTTTATTTTCCCATTTCCTTTTACTGCCCAAGATGACACACCAAAAAGACATAAACCCGACACAATATAAACGAGTTAAAGTTAAATTTTAATAGTTTTGCGAAAGTTAAAGTCGATACGAATGACAAAAATAATTAAACACGTAATGTTATAATTGAGGACGCCAATGCATAAAATGCCAACTCGAACCTATCAAATTCGAACTAAATAATTTTTAAAACTTAACAGCACTACATAGACTGAATGTGAAATAAAATGGTTAGGGTTAAATCTCGGCAAGTTAACAAATGAATTGGATTAACATAAACAATATTGATAATTAAACTAAGGGGTGAATTGATAAATTGATCACTTTACTTTGCAAATGTTCATGTTTTAGTTATCTTACTTTTTTAATTATTTTGCAGTCAGCATATTTTTATTTTTACATTTTTTAGGTCACTCCGTCAAATGACTCTGTTAATCACTAACAAATGACTTTTTTGGGGGTATTTTCATCTAAACAGCCCAAATTTCTTAAACCCTTTTTCTCTTTTCGTTTTTTTGCCCCCACCGGTTCTTACCCTTTTTCTCAGATCTGCTCTCTCACCTCTATCTCCATTTTTCTCTTTATCTTTCTCCTCTCTCTCCATTCTCCCCACTCGAACGTCTATCTAATGCTCATTTCACTCTTTAATCGTCATCATCATCTTCCTTAACCATAGAGGTGGTGGAGATTTCAATTTCTGGAAGTGGTGGAGATTTCAATTTCTAGAGGTGGTGGAGATTTCAATAGTCATTATCTTCCTTCATCTTCCTGTACCGTCGCACAACATGTTCAACCGCGACCTCCGTCCTGCAGATCCAACATTGACGACCGCCCTCTTTCCCCCTACTTTTTGATTTGTTTTGCTGCGACGTGTTACTCCAACACCAACCTTCTCCGATTTGCTTGGAAGTTTCTAAGTTCCACCGCCGTGGGAGTGTGAATTTGTCATTCCAATTTTATTAGGGCTCATGGGAGTGTGTAGATTACTCATTTTGAATGCTAAGGTTTCTTTGGAAACGTCGGCATAAAAGTGGCCCGAGAAGCTATTGAGTGTTGTATTTGGGTTCCCCGTTTTTCTGGGGCATGGCCATTGTTTTTGAGATGGTTCCTCGATGGGTTTTTGGATTTGATTTTGATTCATTGGATGGTTTTGGGAGGTTCTCTACTGTTGTTCTCATGGGCTGCCTTGTGGTTTTGTTTTAGGACAGAGCATGTAGAGATTGTTCCGTTCGACGGTAAGCGTTTTGACCAAAGACAACCCAAATTTTTGGAGAAGAAAAAAAAGGTAGGATTTTTTGTAAAAAAAATGTCAAATTTTTGGAAAAGGAAAGGGAGGATTTTTTTCTGTTGCAATTATTTTTCTTCGTCACATGATGCCGATGCCACTTCGTTTCGTCTACGCATGTTTTGGCCAGAAAATAAAAATATAGTAAGAAACGGAAACAATCTCAAGGAAGGAGAAGAAGAAGGAATCGTTGGGAAAAAAAAAAAAGAAAAAAGGAATGCTATGTGAGTGAAGAAGAAAGTAGAGGTGTGGAAAAATCAGCTTTCAATTGCTGAAGGGGGATTTTTGGATTAAAAATAAGAATCTTCTCCAGTTTTGACCCTAAGTCAAAGAGAGTTAAGTGTTTAATTAAAAAGTATAGGGGCAAAGTGTGAATACTTTATAACACAGGGGTTAAAAATAATTAAGTCAAAAATGGGAAGGGTTTGAAAAATTTGGAGCTGCTTTGACCAAAATGCCCTTCAAAATTTGTTCCGTTAGCCATTTAACGGCACATTTTTACAGAGTGATCCAATAAATACAAAAATAAAAGTATAATTACTGCAAAAACAATTAAAAAAGCAAAATGATTAAAACGTGAATATTTACAAAATAAAATGACTAATTTATAAATTCACACTTAAACTAATAAAGTTAAATTTGTGAAATATCAATGCACAACACACATTAATTAAATTGCAAAGTTTGAGAAATATACATTTGAGAAGATATATAGTCTAGGACTCTAGGCTCGACCAATTCTTTGTTTAATGAATTTGGACTGACACGAGTACTCGGGCAGTGCACTCTGCTCAGGTCCCACTCCCACTTTTCAACCTTTAAATCCACCCCCACTCGCCACTGTCACCAGACTCACCACCCAACTTGGCCAAAGATTTCTTCTAACATTTGAATTTTGGAAAAATTACATTTTTTGTGCCTATTCTTTATCATATTTTCAAAAATATGATTTTGTACTTTTGAATATTATATTAATTTTTTATTATTTTCAATACACATTTTTATCCTTCAATTACAAATTTTTATATTTTTAATACACTTTTTACATTTAAAATTTAAAAAAAAAAATGTTTTCAAAACTAATTAAAAAAAACAAGTATCCTCTTTATACTTTTGGTACCAAATATTTGTTCGGGTGTAAAACTATGTATTATGTTTGAAAAAAATATATTTTTGGTAAAAAAAATTTGGCCTTTTTACATTTTTGGTATCAATATTTGGAAAGATTGCATTTTTGGTATCCTCTTTACACTTTAATGAGTACAGCATTGAGGCTCTCTTCTTTTTCATCATATTTTACAAAAATCATCACTTTTTCATCCAAAATTTTACCTAAAGAAACAACCTTATTTTTTACTAAATTTTAAATTCAAAATTTAAAATTTCCTCTAAATCTTCACTCACATAAATTTAAAAAATAACATAATTATTACATTTTTTCTTCTTTTTCTCATACAAATCTCCAAAAGAAATTCCCTCCAAACAAATAGTCTATTCTCAAACCAAAATTCTTCCAAGTCAGTCACTAAAGAACAGAACCTAAAACATAACGGTGAAGCCATACAAAAATAAAAATTTACAAATGCACTCATAAAATATTGTTCAAGACTGATTGCCCATTTAAAGTATATAATAGCCTATCTCAAAACAAAAAATGTCACAAAATATAAAGTTTGGTACTATAAATGCAATTTTTTTAAACATAAAGTAAAATTTTGCAATTAAACAAACAATTAGTACCAAAATTATAAAAAGCCAAATTTTTAATACTATAAATGCAATTTTTTCCTTGAGTTTTTCTTCCATTTGGCGAGTTTGAATTTGTTCCCACTCAGAGAGAGTGTGATTACAAACTGCATACGGATACGTCCCTCGCCTTTTTTTGAACTTCCCCATTGAGTTAGAGCATCGGACAACGGCTCTTTCAAAATATTTGCACAACTTTCCATGCTACATTGTCAAAGGGAAGTCTCCCTCCCAGTCGCTCAACTCCCTTCTACCCTGCTTCAATCTCCTCCAATGCAAAAATTTAGAAGCCAAAAAAACAAAAATTAAAGGGAAAAAAGGCACAGGGTCACTTTTTCTACATGCTTGAGCTGAATTATTATTACTGGATTTTCATTTTGAAGCAACTATAATGATCACAGTGGTACCCCTTTTTGAAGCCCCACTATGGTGAAGTTGTCATCATTATAGATTTTTTGTCCACCGGATTTCTTCTTTTCTTGGTTTGGTGAACTCAACCCAAAAAGGCTAAAACCTATTTCAGTCCGCCTGCATATTACAGGGATCCATTAACTATAGCAGGGGAGTTTTTGCAGCTTGAAAAAAGCCCAGATTTAAAACCAAGAAAAGGAAGATGGGAAGGTTGGTTTTGGTGATTTCAGCACTGTTTGCAGCTGCCCTTTTGAGCAGGACAGCCCTGGCTCTCAATGCAGATGGTATTTTCTCTCCTATAGAGGTTTTACTGCTTTTTGTTTTTTAAAAATGTATTTTTAGTGTGTTTTTGTGGGATAAAAATTCTTTTTAGCTGAAAAAAATTGCACCCTGGGTACTTTTTTTAAAACTATTTTTCTTGGATCTCATGTTTGGTGCAGGTGTTGCATTGTTGGAATTTAAAACCACATTGAATGACACCAAGAATTATCTCAGTAACTGGAATGCCTCTGATGAATCTCCTTGTGGTTGGACTGGGATCTCTTGTCATCATGAAGACCAAAGGGTTATATCTATGTATGTCATGTATTCTGTACTATTTCACTAACTGATTTCTTGTATTTTTTTGATATTAAATTTTCTTTAGTATCCCTAAATTCTCTGTTCATGCTTTTGTGTGTTTGCATTTCTCAGAAACTTACCTTATATGCAACTTGGAGGGATTATATCTCCCAGCATTGGTAAATTAAGTGGATTGCAAAGGCTGTAAGTGTCACTATTGTTTAGTCCTCAATTGCACTTTTGACTGAATTGATTTTGAGCCATGCATCCGTTGTTGATAGTCTGCATATTTCTGTTTTAGGGCACTTCATCAAAATAACCTACATGGGATTATTCCAAATGAGATAGCCAACTGCTCTGATCTCAGAGCCCTGTAAGTGAAATTTACTGCCCCTTTTAAAGGCTATCATTTCCTTTTTGGTATACTCAGCCATATTTCAATGCATTTATTTAATAAGGTACTTGAGGTCCAATTATCTTCAAGGAGGGATACCTTCAAACATTGGAAACCTTTCTCTTCTGACCATATTGTAAGCATTTTCTTCAACTGATATTTTTGTCAAGAATTTATTTATTTTTATCTCATTGTATAATGTACATGGGGTGAATGAAATCTAGGGATTTATCAAGCAATTCACTCAAAGGGGCTATACCTTCTACTCTTGGTCGCCTAAGTCGCTTACGTTCTCTGTAAGTTTGAAATGAGCTATTCGGTTCAAATACTATGTGATTTTATTTGATTAAAGAGCTTCAATTTACCTAACCTGTGTACCTTTTGCAAATTCAGAAACTTGTCCACAAACTTCTTCTCTGGTGAAATCCCAGATGTTGGAGTTCTTAGCTCTTTTGGGAATAGTTCGTAAGTTTCCTTATCAAAATTATGATTTTGTTACTTTTGAACCAGGTATAGATACTGTTGATGCCATTTACAATTGAATTTAGGTGGTCATGGAAATTTGGTAAGGTTGTAGAAATGCATGTTTATAGTGACTAACTTACTATTGTAACAGAATGTTGCAATTGAAAACAATTTCTGTGGCTTGGCTTATTAGCTTTAGCATCCTTGTCCAAAAAAAAAAAATTATGATAAACATTACTATAGCCTATTCGACAACTAACAGTTAAATATTTTGGACCCATCTGTAACTGAAACAGAGTGAAGGGCGGCCTGATTCGAAAGGGATATACTAGAATTGAGAAGAAAAGGAAAAGTTTTAGTCTGTTGATACAAGTGATTCTTTCAGATTTCAATTTCTTAGTGCGCGACACTTATTGTTGTTGTTAGTTTATCAGTGTTTTATCTGAAGAAATTTGGTCAAAACCTATTCATGGTAGGTTGGCAATTGAAGAGTTATAACTTTTTGCTACCTCAGGAAACTAATATATTACAATATATAGTATCGATTTGGTGGACTCAAATGAGTTGCCAAGATAGAATAAGCTTTGACTGTTGAACATCTTGGCGCAAGCTGCAGTATTTTTGTATCAAAGATATCTCAAACTCAGGTGTAGCAGAAGAAAAGTACTTGTTGCAACAGCATGCTCACGTGCTCGTGTCCAATTAAAATGAGATTGTGTTGACAGATAAATTGATGATAGTATAGAAATGGTTCTTGACAAATAAGATAAGTATTAGATAATGATTGATATCTGAAGAAATTGATAGTTCAAATATAAATTTTATGTTGTCCTGTACAATTCTTGTTAACTTATCTGCGGTACTGTTTCCCATATGCGGCGTTGCTGATGTTTTATGCTTATGCCTAGGTTTCTTGGTAATTTAGATCTTTGTGGCCAACAAGTGCAGAAGCCTTGTCGAACCTCTCTGGGGTTCCCAGCAGTATTACCTCGAGCTGAAAGTGATGAAGCCAAAGGTAATTATTGTGCATGAGATCTCATAGAAACTTTTGTAGTTCAGAGAGTTTTATAGGGGCAATGCTACTATTACCTCCTATGCTTTGCTTAAAGGATGATTATCTTGTTTCGTTGTAGTGCCTACAAAACGATCTTCACATTATCTTAAAGGAGTGGTCATTGGTGCAATGTGCACAATGGCCTTTGTACTCATTGTTCTACTTGCTTTCCTGTGGGTCTGTTTATTGTCAAAGAAAGAAAGGGCTGCCAAGAAATACACAGAAGTCAAAAAACAAGTTCATCAAGAGCCAAGTAACCCTGAAGTTTATTTTTTTAATTTTTATCACACATTCTCCTTCACGATTGCTTTAATAGTTCTTAATCTCTCTTTTGTTTATGCAAAAGGTGCCAAATTAATCACTTTCCATGGTGACCTTCCATATCCTTCGTGTGAGCTAATAGAGAAGATTGAATCTCTTGCTGAGGAAGATGTTGTGGGCGCCGGAGGCTTTGGTACTGTTTATCGGATGGTCATGAATGATTGTGGTACATTTGCAGTTAAAAGGATTGATCGTAGTCGTGAAGGTTCTGACCAAGTATTTGAAAGAGAGTTGGAAATACTGGGTAGCGTCAAGCACATTAACCTGGTTAACCTGAGAGGTTATTGTAGGCTTCCTACAGCCAGGCTTCTCATCTATGATTACTTGGCCATGGGCAGTTTAGATGATTTTCTACATGGTATGTTGGCTATTCTAGAACCGTGGTGTTTGCAGTTTAGGGTATTGCTTAGGCAAATCAACTTTATGATGACTAACTCAAACTTCGAAAGTACATTGTCAGAAGTCTTCCTACTTCCATTGAGCAGTCAGTCATTGTGCTTCAATATGGAGAAACTTGTTATGTCATTTGTCAGACTGTCATTTTGGTTTCATATTCTTTAGGCATCATAAGAATCTATCCTAACTTCCTGCTTTGCATGCTCTTGTGATTGAAAATAATGAATTTGGAATGGAGAAGAAATGTTTTACTGGAATATTTTACTGCAAGTTTGGAATAATGTTTCTAGATTCTATCACGCTTGCAGCAACAGCACACCATTCTCATCCTTTCTGCTTTGAAGAAAGAAAATGATTATCAATATTCTTGTTGAACTAGTAAGCTCATGCATTTTTATCTTCCCTATTCTGAGGTTTTTGGCATGATGATGGTATTCATCATTACCATTTCTAATTTTAATATAAAACATACTCTTCATTTAGAGTCAAGCGAAAATTTATCATCTCAACCTTTAGACACATATTTTGGTATGAATGTTATCTATATACTTAAAATTACAATGTGATTACTTGCATCAGTTTATTTTCTGCTTCTGGTTTTTGTTAGTGCATCTAGATTGTCATGGATGTCTTATCTTATCATGACTTCCATTGCAAGCAACATTACTGAAATCTCGAGTTACATGAGCTAGCTGATTTTTTCAAATGTCAAGTATTAAAGCACAACATTTGTGAAGACAATATTCTGTGTGATCTCCAGATTGATTCACTGTATAAGCACAAAGGAAAAAGAACCAATATCTCATTAATCTTGTGCAAGGAATACTTGTCTGAGTAGGAATGCTAATTTCTGTGGTTTTTTTATCAGAACATGGGGATGCTGATCGATTGCTGAAGTGGAATGTTCGGTTGAAGATAGCCCTTGGTTCTGCTAGGGGATTGGCCTACCTACATCATGATTGTTGTCCCAAGATAATTCATCGTGACATAAAATCCAGCAACATACTTCTTGATGAGAATATGGAGCCTCATGTTTCAGACTTTGGCCTTGCAAAACTTTTGGTAGATGAGGATGCTCATGTCACAACAGTTGTTGCTGGCACATTTGGCTACTTGGCTCCAGGCAAGTCTTTGTTTAAACGATTTATATAATACTAAGTTAAGGTAATTTGGTGTATGGAAGGCACTTGGGTACTTTATCTTCTATGCAAAAGATCTATGTGAATTTTTATTATAGGTAAATTATATTGATATGTCTAATTTCGACAAAGAAAAAAGAGGAGAGAACAATATTTCAAGCATGGTTTTTTTGTGCAACAAATATTTCTTTTTGCCTCATATCTTTGTCTAAATATGATCCATTCCTTTTTGGTTTGTCATTGGTTATCCTCATCACATCATGATTTTGAAGCTTTAGATTCCATCTTTAATTAGCATATGGTTTACAACATTCAAATAGTTTTAAAAGATATTACGTCACCCAATTTGCTCCTTTGCTTCATTTCAAACTGAAAAACAGTTCTTTTAAATCATCAATTCATGCACCACTGGCATGTTTTTGCTTTCATTCAATAGTGTTAGTAGATGGAAGATGAGACTAGAAATGCTGTTTAATGAGCTATCCTGCCAAGGACTTTTCTAATTTTAATTTATATAAAATTAAAAGAAAGCTCGATCATCATTTTCTGTAGTCTATATTTCAGTTCAGCATATGATGGCTTGAAACACACAAGAAAACCCTTAGCTTTTGTATGTGCAAGTCATGTTCCTAAAACAAGGATGGGTTAATTTTATTGTGATGAGAGGGGAAGGAAGCTGCATTGTGGATACATTGGAACTGATGCTTTCAAATTTACAGCAATATGCATCTACAATGCAGTCTCCTAATTCGAATTTGGGAGAGGCCTGTTGTTTGCTTAAGTCTTAACAAGGATAAAGAGATTGCCCTTTTATAGATGTATTGATTTTGGAATGTTCAAAGATAATTTTATAACACTTTCCAGCTTCAAAATGAAAACATTAACTTATTCTTTTTCGCCTTTGGTTTTGGTTTATGGATAACAGAGTACTTGCAGAGTGGAAGAGCCACTGAAAAATCTGATGTCTATAGCTATGGAGTTCTGTTATTAGAGCTTGTGACAGGAAAAAGGCCTACTGATCCATCTTTTGTTAAGCGCGGCCTCAATGTGGTTGGCTGGGTATGTACATGCCTAAGCATTTGCTTTTACTCTTTAAAACTGTAGGGGAGATTATCTTGTTCCTCCTTACCATTTATCCTTGGCAGCTTTAGTAATTTTGTTGAAACTTCACAGATGAATACGTTGCTAAAGGAGAATAGAATGGAAGATGTAGTGGACAGAAGGTGCCCCGATGCAGAAGCCGAGAGCGTGGAAGCAGTTCTAGAAGTTGCAGCAAGGTGCACGGATGCGAATCCAGACGATCGGCCTTCAATGCAAGAGGTGCTGCAGTTCCTAGAGCAAGAAGTTATGTCACCTTGTCCAAGCGAATTCTATGAATCTCAATCAGATTATGCTTAAGTAATTTTTTAAGGTAAAATGAGACTGTTGGGGCTTTGGCAAAATGCGTTCATAACCCTCTACACACTTGTGTTGCGCAAATCTTATTGTACCTTTTTTGTATATTGTTTCTCTTGCCATTTCCCCCAGCTTTTATGGTAAAATTCTATGGCCTTTTTGCGTCAAGTTCATAATCTTTGAAGATTGACGTTTCAAGACTGATAAAATAGACTAGAAATCTGAACGAGATTCTCTTAAAAAGTGTTCTAGTTGAGGATGTGGATTGGGTTGGAATCAGACTGATGTCAACATTTCACTATTTGCTAAGGAAACTTAGGCCTTGTTTGAAACCACATTTCAAGATGTCTTTTGGGAAGAAAATAGTGTGCCACAAGCCCAAAAGTTGTTTGGAATGATTTTTCATATTTTTAAACTTGAAATATGTTTTGGAGTGTTATATGGAATTATTTTTTAGATGTCTCTAAAAAAATGGCCCAAAACTACGCCACCGCAGGCAGACATTTGCCACCGCCAGACTCTCAAGTTCCAGCCACCTCCGGGAAGAGCCGGAAAATGATGCTCCTTTTGGTGGGTTTCATTTTCTGGAACAAGATCCGGATGCCACCGCCGAGATTTGAATTTTCCGGTAGTGGCTGCAAGGAGGGAGGGGGTAATTTTATAAGGGAATGGGTTGATTTTTGATACCATACAAAATACAATATTAAAATCATGTTTTAAAATACATCTCAAAATGCATTTTAAGATGTGATACCATATAATATCTCAAAACATAATTTAAAACACATTCCAAAATGTATCTTGGAAAGAGTTTGGCTTATTTGACTAAAGAAGTCCCAAAATGTTAAAAGTGGCATGCATATGTTATTGGAAATAGTTAGTCTTGTGTAAAACGGGTGTATATATGTTACTACTATTCACATAAACAGTAATATATTGTTCACATGAACAATATGTCTTTGTTTTTTAATTTTCTTTTTCTAGCTTTCAAACTGTTACACAAAAAAAGAACAAGCTGATACTTGTAAATGTTAGGGGTGAGCAATCACTATTACCCGCCCCGACCCGGACCGACCCGCCCCGACCCGGTCGGGTCCGGGTCATATTCAGACCCGACCCGGTTGGTCGGGTCGGGTCGGGTTTCTGGGCCGGGTCTTTTTTTTTTTTTTTTTTTTTTTTTTTTTTTGTTTCCTTCCCCTCCAAATTGTACTTCCTAAATGTATGAATAGAACCCACAAAACAGATTTCTGAGAGAAGAAAATCCCAGTAACAAAAAGATATCAGATCAAGAACATTTCTAGTTCACAGGACCTCCACTCCAAAGCCAATGATTATCCTTGAAAAGCTTAGAATGAAGGTTTAAAGGCAACTTATTAAGTGAAGGGGTCTCAGGCTCTAAGATTGGTAATCATCTGCAACAAGGGTAAAATTCTAAATGGTGCTAATACCAAAGCAGGAACTAGGTACTGATATTCGAAAATGTATGAAAATTAGCTAAAGAAATGGTGCTGAAACGCCAGTTACAAAAGCAATGTCCTGCATCAGTTATGCTTAATAATCTTCTACCATTACCGAATAGAATAGTGTTAAATTGTCTTCAAAGACAAAGTTATTGCTATAATCACTTGGTAGAAAGCCCAGTTGAGCAAGGGGAAATTGTAGTTCAAGCTGAGGTCTGGGCACCAAAAACATCAGGCATATATCAATTCAAGTAATCACATATTTGATGAGCACAGTAAAGCTCTAAGCTAGAAAGTTAAATATTCACATTCCAAGTAGAACAGACCATTTATGTTTGACTAATATCAGTAAAAAGACTAACAAAAGAGTGGCTGCTAAATGCTACAGCAAGATATCAGCAACAGAATCCTTTGTAGACCTCAATTTGTCAACATACACGAAACCCCCATCTTCATAACTCTGTCACTCGGCAAAAACAAATTAATACGGAGTACAGTTCAACAACAACAAAAATTAAGCCTTTATCTTACTACGTGACATAGGCTATACAAATCTCGCAATCGATTTTAGTTAAAGGCACATAGAAAACATGTTAAAGCATTTAGGGGGGAAAAAAATAAAAAAATTCCCCCATAAATATCAATTAGTATTTCCTGCAACAAAACTAATGGTAATGATAACAATAATAATAAATCAAATCAAATAATGCAGCAGCAAAGTGAACCCACACTAAGTCTTTAAACTCATAAGCTTTTGAAAGAAGTTTATGGGGAAGAAGATGCACCACAGAGAGAAGCTCAAATGCATGAAAATAAATATATCTTCACAGAAATCAATATGCGTCAAGAAAACCTTATGGTGTTGGAACTGAAAGCAGGAGTATTATCTACCATTTCTTCAGACTTGAGTACAGGAAATAAATATCCAAAATACAGACACTAACAATGGAGCTAGCTAGAATATTGCTATTAGCTATGAGAAACAACAAAGAATAAAACAAACAGATCTAAAAATTTCTTCTGTCGCATTTTGAATTCATGTGTCCAGCAGCCAAAACTACACAAGGGGAACTACTCACAGAGCCAAGATGCAAATAAGTTCCAAGGTTCTGACAGAAGAAGGAAACTCAAGTGGTGTCATGACTGAACAAAGTACATAGGTAATCAGATTTTAGTTTTTGAGCCAGTTAGAGACAAAATGTTACGCACACATCCTGATCGGAATAGACAAAAAAGGAGCACTTATCAATGGGAAAACTGAAGGGGATGATCATCCAAGTGCACTTGAAGTTGGAGTTTATTGCACTGAAAAATTTCAGCCTTATTTAAGTGAAACTTGATGCTTTCATAAAGCCACCCTAAATGGTTTAACTTTGAAGTATTTCACACTTAGACATAGATACATGCTCATAGACACAGGAGCACTTATCAATGGGAAAACTGAAGAGGAAACCAAGTTACATGAATTCTCTAAAGCTTCAATAGTTAAAAACAATAACTCATTGAATTCTCTAAAGATCCACTTCGAAAACAGTACCTCATCAAGTTACATGAATTAGCAAGACCCAACTGGAGGAAACCAAAAACTTCAACTATTGAAGCAAATAAATGTTTATAAATCACTAACCCAATAACTTCTAAAATTACAAAACACAAAACACCACAGGGATTCATTGGGTTTTCCCTATCAAAGTACCCAATAACTTCCTAACTTTTTCTAAATTACATGAAGTGCAAATATTGTATTGCCAAATGCTTCTTTCTAACTTTTGAATCTTCTAAATTACATGAAGTGAAATTTTCATTGAATTCTCTAAATATATCAATCATAAAATGCAATCATAAAACCCATACAGAGACCTCAAGGTAAAGAACAGAAAACCCAAAAATCCATTGTTTACAAAGCAATGGCTCAGTTTAAGTAAAACCATAGTCATCAATCAAATCAAAACAAAACTGCCATCAACAATCTCAATTGCAATTGATTGAAAAAGCTATTCAACCAGTGCGACAGAAACTAAAATCATCCAGCTTACCTATTAAAATCAACCAGTGCGTAAAGAAAACAACAAAATTGAAAAGAGCCCAGATGAAGAGAAGGGTTTAGTTACCCATAGGCGGGATTTGGGAGCTTCAGAGCAGATCCGACACCTTCGCCACGCTACGTAAGTTTTCTCCGTCATCCCACCGCCGCACCGAATTCATCTTTTCCCGGATCTTTTTAGTATTCTCGGAGCAGGTTTTGATGATGAGAGGTGAAGTACAGCTGGAGTCAATTGAGGACCTCAGTCACGCCAGTGACTCCGATCCTCTGCTTCAACCGCAGCCCCAATCTATAGAATCGTCGTGGTCGTTGGTTTAGGTCAGCTCCGCCAGTGAGATTCGGGAAGCGAATATGGAGGAGCTTGAGTCCGGTTCCTTACCTTCTTGTAGAATTTGCCTTGAATGCGATGAAGCTGGTACTAATTGCTCTAACCCGTGTCAAGGACGGCTCCGACGGAAGTCTTCGATGGTGACGAGGAAGACTGCCGGCGGTTGATAGGGGCGGCTCCGGTGGACGTCCGGAACAGTGGGACGAATGAAGGAGAAGAAAATTTTGAATTGCGGGTCGGGATGGGTAATCGTGTTTTGAACTCCTCCCCGACCCGTCCCGAAATTTTGGAGCGTGGAACCGAACCGACCCGAAAAATAGGGTCAATTTCGGGTTGGGTCCGGGTCCGACCCGCGGGTCGACCCGACCCGCGGGTATTTGCTCACCCCTACTAAATGTACCAATGGTATTGTTCATGAGTATTAATAATACTGTGTTCAAATATCACTTTATTACTCTCTTAATCTTCCAGAGCAGTAGCATTAAGAAGAAAAAGAAAAAAATAAAAAAAATAATTTTTGAAGAGTAAACTACTTTTTGATGATCTAATTGATACTTAAAATTCTCTTGAAAGAGTATGATTTAATTATTGAAAAGTTAACTGATACCTAAAATTCTCTTGAAGGAGTATGAGTTAACTATTAAAGGGCTAATTATACTTCTTCAAAAGTATCCCTTTGGGAATGAATGATGACTTGGCTTCACTTGAGTTGTTATGATTTATGTCTTTCCTTATTTGTGCTTGGCTGAATTTGGTAGGAAAGATGTGATTGGTCCCTTCAAATTTGGATGATCTCTTTTCCTTCTTGAGGAGTCTCAATTTGTGGATCTTTTCTTTGAGGGAATATCCACATTAAATTTTTAAATTTTCTTCATTTTTTGAGTGGCTTTCTTCCTTCTTTATCTTGTGTGAATTGATTGCTTTCCTTATGTTGATTGGTGTTGACCAAATTACAATAAAAGCTCTGAAATTAAAATAGCCTAACTACCCCTAATGCTATAAATGATTATTCCTCTTTATTTGCAAGGAATGAAAATGATAATTTGTGGATTTTAATAGTGAGTCCAATTTATTCCTTTCTACGACAGCCGAAATTCACTTATTGGGCTGACTTGACAACATTGAGTGCTCACTTACTTTTAGGACCCTGACACCTTTCCAATTAACAAAGTTATGGTCCACCATGATCCTCCATTAGGTTTGGACCCCGTGCTAGTCCATGAGCTTGATGACGATCACTCCTTCTTCGAGTGACCTCCTCGACCTATCAACTTTGCTTAAAAATTATAAATTATAAATTAGTTAGTACAAAGAATTTAAGATTAAATAGGACAATGGAAGTAAAAGAAAAAATGTACTGCAAATGACTATGAAAGTTATAAAGAACTTGCGAATCAACGTTTATAAAATTGGGATGTAATTTGCTGAAACTTGGCTCTGTTCTTTTAGTGACTGAATTGGAGAAATTTTGCTTTCAGGAAGGAATATTTTTTTGGAGGGAATTTCTTTTGGGGATTTGTGTAGGAAAAAGAAGAAAAAGTGTAGTTATTATGTTATTTTTTTTGAATTTGTGTGAGTGAATATTTAGAGGAAATTTTGAATTTTGAATTTGAAATGAAATGAAAAATGATGTTGTTTCTTTAGATAAAATTTTGGATGAACAAGTGATGATTTCTGTTGAATGGAATGGTAAAGAACATAGCCTTCGGGATTGAGTTGTAGTTTAACCCAAACCTTAGGAATCATAATGTAATTTCATGAAACTTTAGGGAACAATTTGTAATTTATCAAAAGCTTAAAGGGCTGAGATGTAATGTTTTGAAACTTCAAGGACCGTGTTGTAATTTGCCCCAACCTCAGGTATGTAAGTTTCCCTAGTTAATATAGACAGTTAGAGCACCTTATCTGTTTCTGTTTTCCTTCCAACCCATCGCCGACCTCGACCTCGACCTCGCCAGCCCCACCACACCTCTCTTCCTCTCCGTCTAACTTTGTCCTCAGTTTACATTTCCGTTCCTCCGCGGCATAAGCTTCGCCACCATTCACCACTGCTGTCTATCTCCTCCTGTCTTCCCTCTCTTCTATCAGTTACCCTTCTCCAGACCTGGTGAGCCCTCCTCTTCCAGTCATTGTTTAGTTACATTTGAGCAGTAATGGAAGATTTTGGGTACTGTAATTGGATTGTTATCCTGGCATTCGGGTTGTTTTGTAATTGGGTGTGTTTTGATTGATGTTGATTTGAATTTTATGCATTATTTTGTTTGGACTGTGCTGAAACTTGTAGGGTTCTTGAATGAAGGGAAAAAATGGGGGAAATTTTATTTTTTTTGAATTGAAGCAAATTCTTCCTTGCATTTTTGCAGTTTACTTGGCCTGTTTTGTGCTGGAAAGACAACTATTGAGTGGGATTTGTCAACATGGCTAGTCTAATTGTTACGCCTGGATGGAATCCCTGCACCGTGAAAAAAACAGAGCATAATTATAAAACCTCCAACAGTTATCCTAGGCAGTGCGAAGCAATAAGAGCAATGAGCGTAGAGAAATCCCTTGAGGAACTGTATCATATTAAGGTGGAAAGGAAGGTGTCGAAGACCCGTTTGGCAGAGCTGGGCGTGCAGAAATGGTCAGTTTGGAAGACGGGAAAGTGCAAGCTCCCTTGGGATTGGCATGTGGATCAGTTGGTATATGTTGAGGAAGGAGAGGTGCGTGTGGTGCCCGACGGCAGCGAAAGATACATGCGGTTTGTGGCTGGTGACCTCATCCGTTACCCCAAATGGTTTGAAGCAGACCTCTGGTTCAATGATTTTTACCAAGAACGCTATAGATTTTTAGCTTATGGAGATGAATAGAAAACAAATTGTACTACATTGATTAGATAGATTGCTTGTGATGGTTGCAATTAGGTCGAGTCTCGGTTAGTTCCTTTCGAGTTTTCGGGTAGATTATCAAAAATTGTCTCTTAGAGTTGGGATAGGGATCGTATCTGTGTCAGTAGATTCCACTTACAAGGCGTGAGAGGTTAGTGTCGAGTCAGAGATTGTCACCCGGATCGTAATTGAAGAGGACAGAGATGTATGATAATGCATTATTGCATTTGATTTTCTGTCTACATCCCATGTTCCTACTGTCTGCAAATTGAGTAAAATGTATTTCTTGAACCTAGACATTGGTGTAAACTTGATGGATTTCTTGGTTTTGAAATTTAAATAAAATTAAAAGAAAGCTCGATCATCATTTTCTGTAGTCCCTTTTTGAGTTCAGCACATGATGCTTAAAACACACAAGAAAACCCTCTGCTTTTGTATGTGCAAGTCATGTTCCTAAAACAAGTATGGGTTCATTTTATTGAGACGGGAGGGGAAGGAAGCTTGTAAAATAACAGCATTATGGATACGTTGAAAATGAAGACTCAAATTTGCTGAAATATGCATCCACAATGAAGTCCCCGAATTTGATTTTGAAGAGGCATGTTGTTAGATTAAGTCTTAACTAGGATAAAGAGATCACCTATTGATTTATAAATGCATTTGATTATGGAATGTCCCATGATACTTTTACCTAAGCATTTGCTTATCTTTTTTCGCCTTTGGTTTCGGTTTTTGGTTTATGGATAACAGAGTATTTATTTGCAGAGTGGAAGAGCCACTGAAAAATCTGATGTCTACAGCTATGGAATTCTGTTCTTAGAGCTTGTGACAGGAAAAAGGCCTACTGATCCATATTTCGTTAGGGGCGGCCTCAATGTGGTTGGCTAGCTATGGAGTTCTGCTTTCGTTAAGCGCATTTGCTTTCACTCTTCAAAACCTCAGGGGAGATTATCTTGTTCTCCTTACCAGATATCCTTGGAAACTTTGGTAATCTGAGTGAAACTTCACAGATGAATACCTTGCTAAAGGAGAATCGAATGGAAGATGCAGTAGACAGAAGGTGCCCGAGAGCGTAGAGGTAGTTCTAGAAATTGCAGCCGGGTGCACGGATGCAAATCCAGGCGATCGACCTTCAATGCAAGAGGTGCTGCAGTTCCAAGAGCAAGAAGTTATTTCACCTTGTCCAAGTGATTTCTATGAATCTCATTCAGATTATGCTCAAGTAATTTCAGATTATGCTCAAATAATTATTAGGTCAAATAACACTGTTGGGTAAATTCAGATTTTGCAAAATGTGTTCATAACTCTCTATACACGGTTGTGCAATTCTTATTGCATCTATTCCGTTTATCGTTTCTCTCGCCTTTTCCCCATTGATCCTCACAATAATAAGTTAGAAATCGATTATATATTCACAAGTGGTGGTACTAGTATTTCTTTGTAGTCTATAAAACATATAGTCATCACTTCTTTTGATTATATTGACATAGTGGAAATACATGAAAATTGAAATGAATTGGGGGTGTTTTTGGTTGAGATCTATGATGCTCTCTCTGTTCTACTCAAAGAGTCTACTTTCAAATTTTGTTTTTGTCCCATTTAAATAATCTACTTTGAAAATTTATTTACATTACATACCTTTACTAATATAACAATGCGTTGTTCACAATTAACCCTTACTTTTAAAGTAAGGATATATGTGAAAAATATAGTGGTAAATTACTTATTTTAGGTGTTGTACCTCACCACTCATAATAAGTTGTATATATTTCAAAGTGAACTCTTTGAGTGAGATGTGGGGAGTACATCAGATTCAGTTAACATGTGATTGACTATTGAATAAAGAAGTTGCTACTACTTTATTTGATGATGATACAATATACCTTGCTCAGTTGAAGAATTGTTACGTCGAATTTGATCGACCGAAACACACATCAACAAAATTATTTTTTACTCATGATCTTCGAAACAATGGTGAAATTTGTGTTCAACAAATTCACTAAGTTGTTATCGACTTCTACACTTAAGAATCTGGTTCGGAAGATTGGAGTGCGACGACAGAAAGAAATTAAATGATGTGGTCAAAATGAAAAATTATACAATATATATGTATACTAGGTGTGAACACTGTGCGTTTGCACGATGAATGCCCAATAATATTATTATGTGATAATATAAAAATTAGAATTATAAATAATAATCAGTTTATTATAAATATATAGTTAAAAACAAGAAACATGGGTTAATTATAACACAAATACTTGTGACTTTTCATCAAATATAAAATTGGCATGCCTATTCTCTTCCCTTTCCTTACCTTGTCACCTCGTCTCTTGTTAATTTCTTTAGTCTTCTTCTTCTAAAAATTGACAAAGTTATTGAATGAATATGATGCGCGCTGTAAGTAGACGTCGACGGTATGAGAAACTCTGTTATCAGATGAGGTGAACCTGAAGACATATTTTCTAACTTTGAATAGAGGAACTTTGTTTTTCATTGGAGTTGAACAAGCATAAACCTGCAATTTGAAGAAGAGATTGAGAAAAATCAATAATAATAAATAAATAAATTTTCTGTAAACAAAAAATATGTTCTAAATGGACGTATATATTACGAAAAGTTACACTATTAGTGTGAATTGGGCATGCACATAAGGATTATAAACAATAAGAAGTTGTTTTTCTTTTGAATGGACTGAAGATATATATAGATTGTGAGTGTCTATTCATTTTTGTTTATGAATTACCAAGAGTCTTCTTATAATTAATAGAAAGTAATAATGATATATTAAATGAAGGGGTTTAAGTGAAAGAAATAAACGAGTTTGATGTGAAAAAAATAAACGAATTTGATGTGAGCAATGTAAATAATCATAATATAATTAATAGCCTTTTTAGATATTTAAAACTAATAGTACATGAAAAGTCAAAAAAGAAAAGAGTAAATGAAAATAATTAAAAGTATATAATATATTTATTTTTAACAAAATCAACTTATTTATCATGATAAATGGTTAATATTTACAAATATGACTAACTTATATTCTATAGTAAATTATATTGATAAAATATGAAAGTATATGTGTGTGTGTATATATATCTACTACCCTATATAATAGAAAGTAAGATAGACTTGATTTTAGAGTGCCATGTGGCTGTCACATATATTAAACATTTCATAATGTTAAGGCTGCCACATAATCACATAAGGTCCAGTTGTATGTTCCATATAAGCTTGAATGCCACGTGACTGTCACATAAGTTTAGAATTTAATAAGTTAAACTAACCTGAAACTTATCTCTATATGACCCTTGGTCTGAATTTTATTTTCTGTCATTTAATTAAATTACATTTCTTCTTCCCTTTGTCTTTTTACCTTCTTTAATTAGTTTTTAAAATTTTTATATCATATTAAGTTTCATAATTTAAGAGCATTAAACTCTTCTTCCTTCACTTTTATATATATAGTGTTTACTGAGTGTATGAATTTTATTTTTACACATTAATTAATTAAATAACATTTTTCTCACCTGTATCATTTTTAACTTCTTCATTTATTCTTTCAAACTTAAATTTAAATTAAATTTTATATTTTAAAAGCATTGAACTCTTCCTATTTCACTTTTATTTATATATAGAAACATATATATATAAAATATTTATATAAAGTACGCGCACATCATGCATGTGTCTATATATATATATAAATATAAATAACCGTCTATATACCTATTTATATATATATATATATATATATATACAATAAACATAATAATATAAAGTTGTAATTTAAGTTCACACGTCTAAAGTGCATTTGTCAAATATTAAATATTTATTCTGAACAAATAAATTTATCTTTTACTAATGCATGTATTATTATTAATAAAATTTTTAATGTGATGCATGCCTATGTTTATATATATATATATATATATATATATAACAATGAGTGAAATGAATGTGTATTAGTTTAATTCATTTCTTTACATATATTTTTTATTATTTTCATTAACTGATGACGGCATCCCAAGTCCAGCGACAAGTCCACAAACAAGTGAGTCCAGAGAAGCTGAGGAGGTTCGAGTTCTACACCGAGGTCCAACAATGTTTCAGGATCCAAGTCCATATCAAAGGGATCCACTTGTAGACATCATTGGGCCAATGACCAGAAGCAGAGCAAAGAAGGTTCAAGAGACACTCAACAACCTTGTACAAGCTTGCCAAAAAGATGCCCAAGTGATAGTAGAAGCCAACGCCTTGGAGAACAAAGACGGAAAGGTTCAAATTGCGACTCTCCTTACAATTCTTGAAGAAGAGGCGCAATTTCCCAATCCACAATGAAGAAGAAGGCTGTTTCTTGAAGTTCTTGAAGACGCCGGAAGGTTCTTGGACTTTAAAGAAACATTTCTTGAAGTTCTTGGTTTTTCTTAAAATTCTTGAATTTCATATTTTGCAGAATCTTGAAATCTTGAAAATCTTGATTCCGAAATGATTCCGGGAGGTTCCAGAAGATTCCAGAAGCTCCCTACATCATTCCATAATGCGACATCAACAATTGGGCCGACCCAACTCATGGAGTCCATTCCACAAAGTCGGCCAGCCCAACAAAGAAGCCCACACGGCCAAGCCTAGTCCATTAGGGTTGGAAATTAAGGGTTAGGGTTTGGGGGAAAATAAGGGTTTGTGCATGTTCCCTATTTTGCCCTTAGTTTAATTAGTTTCCAAAAAGGATCCCTTCTTGATCTCCTTTTTGGAGTAGGATTTTTATTTCTTTTCCTTCTTGTTCTTAAGTTGTAATTTTCGGCTGCCACTAATAATTAGGTGACCGAAATTTCCTTTTCTTTTACCATTACCCACTTCTTTCAGGTTTTGGTATTGTAAAGGAAATCAATCTCTTGATTGGTTTCCAATTCTACTTCTTTTCCTACTTCTTTTAGGTGAGATTTTCGGCTGCTTCTTGCCTATAAATAGGCAGCCGCAACTCATTAATAAAACAAGTATTCAGATCATAAAACTATTAGTTTTGAGTACTCTCCCTTTATTGCTTTATGTATTTTGCATGATTGTAATTTATATATTGCATGAAACTTAGCTTAATTAGGTTAATTGCTCTACCTAATTAAATTCGCATGTTTCAACTCTTTCTTACTTGGTTCGAATTCTTAAGTAAATTAGCTTAGGTTAGTTTATTTTTGTTCTTTGAAATTCGGGTAAGTTAGAGCCTATACGAGCTACGCCACTTAATCGCACTTTCCTTGGCAACTTCATCCGCATGTGTATAACCGTCCACATCATTAAGTAATTAATTTTTTTTAATCTTGTGACTTTTCCTCTACTATAACTTTCAAATATTAATAAGACTATTGATTATACTATGGTTATTTAAATTATTCACATCAATTTTACTTCATTTAGTATACCATTAGTAAATGATTATTAATTTGAAAATTTTTGGGAATTTACACTAAGAAAATGAATAGACACTTTGTTGATCAATTTCCAACCTATATATAACTTCCATTTATAAACAAAAAATAAGCTCTATTCATGTCTGTTAAGTGCAACTTTATACACAATGCACATAAAAGTAGTTCTAAATGGATGTATAGAGATTATTGACATAAAATTTTTAAAATGCATATCTTTCCTAATTTCCCTCGATTTCTTCAAATTTGCAAGTGCCTACATGTTCAATGGAAAATGAGGTATACATTTCTTTTGATATTGTTTTTCTTATTCCAACATCAGTGATGGATGCGCTAATTATGTTTATGTTTAGATTGAATCGTATTAGTTTAGCAAAACTTTGTGTTTATATGTTCTTATGATTTATTTTCTGTTCAAATGATTATGGATGCAAATTATGAATAAATGATCCCTATAATTAAATATAATTCAATTTATTCAAAATTTTGTACCTAGGTTACCCAATTGCTATTGATTTTAATATGTTTCATGGGAAGTTCTTTCAAACAATTTCTTATTAATAAGTTAGCTACCATTAAGTTGATAGTTTGGAAAAATAATGCTTACAGGAAAATGTGGTTTGAACTATATACTTAATAAACTTTTAGAATGAGTTTGAGGATTATAAGAATGTTTTTAACTCTAATGAGGCGCAAAATGGTACGGATAAATCAATATAACTTTTATATATAAATATTATTAGTTTTAACACTGACATTAATAAGACACGAAAATAATATAATTTTTAAGTGGTTTTTTTATAAAAGTTTTATTATATTAGATATCGTCTCATAACAAATATTTATGTTCTTTTATTTAACACATTATTGAGGCATAATTATACACATATATTCAATTGGTTGAAATATTATGAATACACAAACTCCATATTCTTGGGCATTTACGTGCATATTGGGCATTCACCGTGCAAATGCACAGTGCTCGCATCTAGTATATATATATATATATATATAAATGTTTATATTTATATTTATATAAGCTGAATACGGAGGGTTAAATATGGAGGTTAATTTAATATAGAAATTTGAAAAATAACTTAAAGGAGCTAAATGGACAGAAGAATATGTTATCTAATTAAAATAGAGAAAATAAAATTTAAGTTTTTGATAAACAAGTATTAAATGTTCTTCTTATATTGCCTTTATATGGAAAGTTTATTAAATTATGTGCTAATTTGGCAGCCATGTGGCATTATTTAGAGGTAAGTTACATCTAAGTGATAATGTATATTACATTAAATGCTAGACTTATGTGGCGCTTATGTGTCATCCAAGTGGCAGATTGAGGTGAAACTTATATTACTTTCTATTATATAGGTTAGATATATTTTTTTCTTATTGGATTTTTCCTTGTAAGAATTTAACAACACAATGTCATATTAGAAAAATGTATTATTTTTCCTTCACTAGGTTTTTATCCCACTGATTTTTTCGTAGTAAAATTTTAATGAGCCAATTATCCTAAATACGAACATACAAGGGTGAGTGTTATTAACAATTGGGTGAATTACATTTACCTCCCCCGAGATTTGGTGAAATTATAAATAAGTCACGTGGTTATGAAAATTACAAATATTTCCATGTGATTTGATCATAGTTACAAAATTGATCCCTGTTTGTTATGGTTGAGAACAAAAACAAATTTTTTTGAACAAGTTCATGATCAGTTAGGTAAAATTTCTGCTGAAACTCATTTATTCAATAAATTAATGAACATAAACAAAAATTTATAATCGATAATTTAATAAAGGATCAAAGTTTTGGTGCCCCGAATCTTGGCATGACTAAACACGATACCACCCTTAGTGTTAGTAAAAAGATAAAAACAGAACAAAAAACTTTTGAAGAGTCCAGGAATGTATTTGTAATTTTTAAAACCACATGAACTTATTTATAATTTTACCAAACCTTGACGGAGGTAAATGTAATTCACCCTAAATAATTTTATGAATGTTCATATTCTTCATGTCCCGATGAGAATAAGTAATGTATAAACTCTTGTTTCAGTTGTCAGCCATTAATATCTATGAAGATGGTCAAAACATAGTGTTAGTTCATAAATATGACCATTTAATAGTGACTCATTAATGTGAATATTTAATAGTGATTCATATATATGATTAATTATTATTTCTATTTTTATTTTGTAAAATGAAACATGTATAGATTGGCTGTATATATACTTCATTTGATAAAAAAACAAATGATGTTTGAGAGGGAGTAACTGTTAACAAAATAAATGAAGTTTTAGAAAAAAATCAACATTTTTTCCCCACAAATTACCATTGCGTTAACTTATCCAATTAAGAAGCATTGATTATCTCAAATACTAATGTTGTTTATATATACGCTCAGTTCGGTTTAATTGGATTACAACTCTAAAACTCTTAGGGTACACTTGGCGCGCGAGAAAGGGAATGGGAATGGGGGGCATCTCATATTTGGGAATGAATGAGTCCTACATTAAAGTCATTTTAGATTGCTTTTGAACTGTTTGGCAAATGTCATATAATCATGGGAATGGACATCAGTTTCCCATTCCTATGCTTGGTTTGCACATATGTATGTGAATTACAAAGTTATTGCCTACAAAGCACTTGCCTTCAAATAGGAGAACTTATCGGGAACTACGCTTTGCGACACATTTACAGGGAAGGGAATGCGGTTGCGGATGCCTTGGCCACAGGGACAAGCGCTGCAGGTTTGATAACCCTTTATATATCTCATGGGAAGCCTTCCCCAGAAGGTTAGGGGGTTGGTGTTTCTAGATGCTAGGAATTTTCCGTATATTCGAGTATAGACAAGTTTTGAGGCAGGGTTAGGTCGCATGTCCTCCCTATTTGTAGTTCTTCTCTTTTCGGATTAAAGGAAAAGGCTATGACTGCCAGTTTCGGCTGTTTTACAAAAAAAAAAAAAAAAAAATTGCCACGACAACATGTAAAAATAAAATAGAAAATAAGCTATCCAAAAAAAAAAGGAAAATATACTTATACTCTGGTTTTCTTGTTTACCGGCACTTTTTGTATTTTTATTTTTAATCTAAGAAGTGGTAAAAAAAAAAAAAATTGTATATTAACAAGGGGCCATTTATCACCAGCATAGGGATATCAAATCTTCTAATTAAGAGGATTTGATTGCTTCAGTGATGAGATTCTTTTTCCCATTTATCTTTACCAAACATAGACATCTTAATCCTAGCAGTCAGATGCCCATTCTTTCCATTTCCTTTTCCGTGCGCCATGTACCTTAAATAGTATTAAATTATTGTGCAGGCAATTTCTAATACGACACGATATAAACGGGTTAGGGTTGAGCCTTGGCTGGTTAGTGGGTTATATGGGTCGACCCAAATAACACGAATAATTAAACGGGTAAGGTTAGGGTTGAGAATACCGTCACGTGAACCTGCTAACTCGAACTCGAGATAAGTGATTTGTACTACAACACAAAAATATGACACGAACCTGAAATGTTCGTGGGGTGAATGGGGTCCACACGAATAATTACACGGGTAAAGTTAGGGTTAAAAGATGTCGACACGAAAAATCGCCAACCCGATCATGATAACCCTGACACGGCATGACACGAATTCCCACCCTTAGTAAATTACAATTGTTAAGGATATTCTTGTTATTTAAACAATTTTTTTGGGATAAAATATGATTAAAACAAACAAATTTCTTAATGTATCTAAAAAAACTCCAAAGTAAATAACATTTTAGAGTTTTTGAGTTTTTTTAGATACATTAAGAAAATTTGTATCTAAAAAACTTTAAAATGTTATTTATTTTGGATCAGGTCTATATGGCTTTAAAGAGAAAGAGAAAAGGAAACAAAGAAAGGAACATAGAAACGAAAACACAAGGATTTTTATTTTTTGGAAGGGGGGGTGGAGGCGTGGTTGGGTGAACAATGGATGTGACTTATAACTGTGACCATCGTTGTTAAACTCGTTCGTAGACTCGTCGAATATACAAAATCGAGTTAAACTCGCCTGGGATCGCTGGCTAACCTGAACTCGGACCAGACTCGTTAGACTCATACGAGTCTAATCCGAGTCCAGCAAAATAGCCTTGGGCTGCGATATTTAAAGGGCTAGGCTGCTGGATTGGGTTTTTGGTCAAAAAATTGACCCAATGTCAGCCCTATATGCCTAAAATCTCAATTGCACAAATTTGGTAATTTATTTTGCCCTAATTTACTAGAAACGGACGGGAGACGGGGAGAGAGTCGATCGAGACAGAGTTTGATAGACTGACCAAGCGGCAAAAGAGAGCCTGAGAATCTGAGACGCGATCGGCTATCATTTTGAAGGTTCTTTTATGCTCTTTTGGTTTTTGTTCCATTTGTTTTCCATAAACCTACAAGTTTGCAAATTGGGGATATTACTTAGTTAGACAATTGATAATTTGACACTTTTAATGTGGTTTTTATTCAGTTTCTGACTTTATACTAAAAGTATAGTTAAGTAGTATGTGCATATATTGTGATTGAAAAAATTATTAGAATTATTTTTACAATTTTAAGTTATTTTCCGATTCTACGATTCGATTCTACGATTCCGATTCTAGTCCTAAAACGAATTTGGCTAAAAATACGAGTTTAACAACCTTGACTGTGACCTCAAAAATTCGATTATTAAGGATGCAAAGCTCAAAAAACATAAAAACAGATACTTTGATTTCCCACTATTTATTGTTTTAAGGGATATATTTTGAAATTGTTGATATTATTCTACGCTAATATTTTATAACAATAATAAAGTGTTATTGGAATAGTTTTGACACTTCAATTAAAATATCAAAATAGGATGTGTTTTTAATAAAGTCGTCCGATTTTTCAAACTGGTCTTCATTTTCCTTTTTCTTTCTTTAAATATAAAACTGCAGAGATAATTCCAAAATGTACACTCAAATCACAATCGATAATTAATTGGGTCCAACAGGATTACTGGATAAGAAATTAGGAACCACAAAATCAAATTCGTCATTATAATTTCTCGCCCGACAAGAATGGCGACAAATTCATCTACCATTTCACCTGGAAAGAAGCTAGAAGGCAAAGTCGCCATCGTAACTGGCGGTGCAAGCGGCATCGGCGAGGCCACTGCTCGTCTCTTCGCCGACAACGGCGCGAAAGCAATCGTAATCGCCGACGTCCAAGACGACAAGGGTCGAGCCGTCGCCGAGTCAATTGGTTTAAATCAGTGCAGCTACTTCCACTGCGATGTCAGCGACGAAGAGCAAGTCAAGTCTCTGGTGGAATGGACCCTCCAAAATCACGATCAATTGGACATCATGTTCAGTAACGCCGCCGTCTTAAGCCCATCGGATCAAACGACACTCGACCTGGATTTCCCCCAATTCGATCGATTATTCCAGGTCAACCTCCGCGGCACGGTTGCGTGTGTGAAGCACGCGGCGCGTGCCATGGTGGAGAAGCAGGTGAAGGGGAGCATCGTGTGCACAGGGAGCGTGGCTGCCACGCGAGGAGGGGCGAAGCGGACGGATTACGTCATGGCTAAGCATGCGGTGCTTGGGCTAGTCCGGTGTGCGAGCCGGCAACTTGGTGTTCACGGGATCAGAGTGAATTGCGTTTCGCCGTCAGCCGTCGCGACGCCATTGACGTGGAATAATCCGGCGAGGACAACTGAAAAGGATGTTGAGATGGTTTACGGGCCGCTGACGAGCTTGAAGGGACTTTCTTTGGGTGTTGGGCATGTTGCTCAAGCAGTTTTGTTCCTGGTTTCGGAAGATTCGGCGTTTATCACCGGCCATGATCTGGCGGTGGACGGTGGTTTGATTAGTCTTCCTGGTCCAAAACTTTGATTAATTAGTTTTGTTTGAGAAGTTACGTATTTCAGGTTAATGGGTTTTTTTTTTTTTTTTTTTTTTGTAAATATTTATTTTGGGGAGAGAAATATTAAAACTATTGGCATGCTTTGTGATTTTCGTTCTATTTTTTTTAATTTTTTGTTTTTAAGTAACAACCTAATAAGTGGTTGGGGGCTTGAGAACCCTTTATTAAAATGAAAAAGGGGCAAAAATGACAAAAATTTTAAGGAGACATAATGAGTTTTACCTTAGATGTAAAACGATGCAAAAAAGTAAATGCAACCTTTACATATGAAAAACTACTAAAAAAAAAAAAAAAAAAAGAATACAAACTTAGACCTGGATATAGGGAAAATCTCTAGCATCTAGTGTTACAAACCCATAACTCTTCTAAGGAGAGTATTGTGAACAAAGAACTTCGTGAATCCAGTCAAACTTGCTGTTTGGGCCAAATTATCTACTACCGCATTACTTTCGCAATACAAGTGGGAAATGTACCCATAGCTATGTCCCAGCTCCGAGATTCCCTCCAAGGTTGCCGCTGAATGCTAAGGACTTTAACCTCCCTTAACACCGCTCCTGAGGGCCCGGGTTGCCACAGCTATTGGCATGCTTCTTTGTTGGGTTTAAAATTGGTTTTGATTTTGTTTTGGGTTTGAAATCCAAAACAATGTAAAAAAAAAAAAAAAGCTTCCAATCCCAATTTTTGAGACCATTTTTTTTTAACCCACTCCGCTTTTTTCTCTTCGCTCCTCCTCCTCCTTCAGTCGTCATCCTCCATTTCCTCCGCCTTCATTGCGTTGCCAACTTGAGCGTTGGAGATGCCGTATTCTTGATTCCTCTTCCTCTCATGTACTGCTCCGCCACAGTTTTGGATTCACTCAAGTCGGAGAGTGGCTTAACCTACTCCATCCTCGTCTCCCGAAAGCACTCTCACGATCAATAATTGCCCTTGCCATTTGTGTTCCCACCCAACAGTACTAACAGAGGCGGTTCTTTCACTTTCCTCGGCCAGATCATTTGAGATCCAACATCAACAGATAGAAATTGATCGCCTCATTGCCCGATAGGTTGGAAATCTAATCATTACGAGAGGAGGAAGAAGAAATAGAGAATATGGAGAGGTTGAATTGGGCGTTGAAGGTGAAGAAGTAGTCGTTGTGCTTAGAAAATCAAATACGGAGTGAATTGACTTAGTCCAACTAGGCGACTACCAATGCGTTATGAAACAACCTAGAACAACTTCTCGTCCAAGAACAAGAAGAAGGAGCAAATAACAATGAAAACGATGACCTAGCAGCTTTGGTAGAGGACGCTCAATCATACTGCGGCAGCAATTATTCAAACAATAAGAATCCGATTGATGAGTAGAAAGGTGTAAAAAGTGCTGGGGTGGCAGGAGGCGGTTGGCATTTAGGGGCAGAGGACGTTCATAGGGTGGTGGAATTGCGGCGGAAGAGGTGGTGGTGGAAAACATGTTTTGAAAACACAAAAAAATGCTAAACAATGTTTTTGAAAACCTTGTTTCTTTGTATGTGTCTGAAAACATATTTTTGAAAACCCGATTTCAAAATGTGAATTGAAATCCGGCAAAGAAGCAGTACATTATTATACAAACTAATATATATATTTTTAATATATTCTATTTAAAATTTTTAACTAACACAAAGGAAGCCCAAAAAAATTGATACTTGTGAACATTACCAGTAGTACTCACTATGGTATGAGCCGAAAAACATAGGTAAGTACGTAACAAAGGCATGCTACAAAAAAACACTGCAAAATTAGATTGGTGCACATGAATTAGGCGGGTACAGGGAACCTGAGCAGACTGAACAAATGCTATGGAAGCTTAAATGTACCAGCAAAGATGTAGTTCCTAATATGGTGGATCCTTCATAATGCAATTCCATATGCAGTGAATCTTACGCGGAGATTAGTTCAAATCCCTGAGCTCTGTAGTAGATGTGGAGTAGAGCCGGATGACATAGAGCATATCTTTCTTCAATGTATCCATTACAAGAGGACATCAAGAGCATCTTCATTGGGGTTTAACTTTGATATTGGGACGAGAACAAGCTTTAGGGAATGGTTTTGGAGCTGGATGAGGGAGGCACCAAATAACGAGGTAATAGAGCTCTCACTACATATCATGAATGGTATTTGGTTGGGAATGAACAAAATGGTATGGAAAAACACCCTTATCCCAACTGATGTCACTTGGAAACAGATACAGGATGAGTGGTATATAAGAAGAAGACGGAGAGGAAGGATAAGGCAAGGAAATGGAGAATCGATTGATCACAGGGTCAACACACTACAAGGGAAGAATGGAACGAGAATAGAGAAAATAGGGGATCACATGCGAGGGTCTTGATCGATGTGGCTTTCAAACCAGAACTTAAAACATGAGCAATTGGGTGGGTGATAAAGGACAAATCAGATTTCATACAGAAGAAGGGCATGAAAGTTGAAGGGAACTCACCACTACATATGGAAGCATTGACATGTCTTCAGGCGATTTAATGTGTGATCGCAAGAGGTTGGATTACACTTATCTGCACGAATAGTTTGGAAGTGGTAGGTCAGCTTCAAGACCCATCGATGACTCATAAAGATGTCCAGGTAATATTATTGGATCGGATATTAGCAAATATGTTAATGTCTTTCCAGGTTTGAGAATCTTGAAAGTTAATAGGATCACCACGTGCACGAAGCACATCTGCTGGCTATAAGGACTCTTAGAGAGTTGCTTATTGCATCTAATTTTGAAATTTAATGAAAATGAGGTATTTCTTAAACAAAAAAAAAAAAAAAACCTTAATATTTGGACAAAAATCACCACAAAGAAAGGGCATTGACAACCTGAAAACATTGAAACTTCACTTTTTTTAATCATAAGAAACTAAATAATAGAGGACCAACCGGATTCGCACCGGTGACCTCTTGATCTGCAGTCAAATGCTCTACCACTGAGCTATAGGCCCCTTTTTATTTTATTTTTTTTCTTAGATCAATATTTTGTTGTTGCATCTTCTTAACATGAAGCATCAACAATGAGTTGTGAATGCACCAAAGATCACATGAACTAAGAAGCTAAAATTACTCTTATACAATCCTTAGTGAAGCTAACAATCAGTACTCAATTACCAATATCTCAGATGCATTTACTACAAAAAGCTAAAGCAATTAACAAACAACAAAGCATTTTTACCATTCAACACCAATTAAGAATTAGGGACTAAACACCTAAAACTATGTTATATCCAAAAGAAAATTTGTCGAGGAAATTGAGAATTCAAATGACTGTGAACCAAATAATCCACATTAAGAAATTAAAACTTGATTATTATATTTTTATGGCAAATTATCAAAAATCCTCAAGTAGTTTGAGAAATTTATGAATGACCCACTTATAGCTTAAAAAAATATGAAAAACTCCCCTGTGGTTCAAAGAAAGTGTACGAAGGAGCAATTGGGAAAGGGCCCAAATTAAGATTCTCATGATTTTTTTCTCAATTTCTTTTTTAGATTGAAGCTGTTGCTGGAACAATCTATGAGCATTTGATGTTTATCTTTTATGGTTTTTGATTGGTGGAGTAATTTCTTATGAGTTAGTTTCCTTTTCTGTATGTGTGGAATTTGGTGGGAAATAATTCTCTTAATTGCAATGAGAATTTCTTTGTTTTACATGCAGCTTTTGGTCTGTTAAATAGACAAGTGCAGATCCTATAATATATAGGAAAACGAAGCTACCAAACATAGAAAACATATAATTTCAATAGGAAATTAACTTACTGTTGGTTTCCTGATCCTCTTATTTCCTAAGACCAGTTTTAGGAAACAAATTGTTCTAAGAAATAATCACTTAATTGGCAAGAATCATTTGGCTGACAGTCTTCTTCCCTTAATTATTTGACACACACCTAATCAAATTGGTGCCAGGTGTTGAGATTGAGGTTCACTTCAATTGGGTTTCCATCTAACCCATTAAGCAAAGCCCATTTACATTTGATGTACCAGCTTTATTTGACCAAAAAAAGAAAGGAAATGAGTCAAGTTTGAGTGTGCGCATGCGGATACTTCTTCTTCGACCGGGGGGGGGGGGGGGGGGGGGGGGGGGGGGGGGGGGTTCATAGTAGAGAGAGAGAGAGAGTTTTTAGACTGTGAAAAAATTAGCTTCCATGTAGAGAGAGAGAGTGAAAGAGAGAGAGTGAGGGTTTTTAGAATGTGAAGAAAGCTTTACATAGTAGATCGCAAAAGTTGCAGCACAAATTTGCCTTTTACACCTCAATCTTTTACAGTTTTCTTGTAAAAAATCTGACTTAATTTATATATGCAGACACTTTAGACTTCTTTTTATTCTGCAACAAATTTGTGAAGTGGTTTACATGCTCACCATATTTCTTTAGACATTGATCAATTTTTTCCTAGTGTGATTTTATGAGTAAGAGTTGTCTATTACAGTTTTCTTGCAATAAATTCTAGACTCAGTATATATATACAGATACTTAAGGCTTCTTTTTGTTTTGAAACGAATTATGAAGAGGCTTGCATGCTCACCATATTTATTTAGACCCTGACCAGTTTTTTGTTGTTATGATTTTATGAGTAACAACCGTCTCTTATAGTTTTCTTGTAAAAATCTAGACTCAATATATATATGTAGATGCTTTAGCCTTCTTTTATTATCAAGAGGCTTGCATGCTCACCATATTTCTTCAGACTCTGAGTAGTTTTTTGCTAGTGTGATTTTATGAGTAACATCCGTTTCTTATAATTTTCTTATAAAAAACTTAGACTCAATTTATATATACAAACACTATAGGCTTCTTTTTGTTCTGCAACAAATGGTGAAAAGGCTTACATGCTCACCATATTTCTTTGGACTATGATTAATTTTTTGCTGGTGTGATTTTATGAGTAAGAACTGTCCCTTACAGCTTTCTTGTAATAAATTATAGACTCACTGTATATATGCAAACACTTTAGGCTTCTTTTTTGTTCTGCAACAAATTGTGAAAAGGCTTGCATGCTCACCATATTTCTTGAGACTCTGAGCAGTTTTTGCAGGTGTGATTTTATGAGTGACAGTCTTCTTTCAAAGTTTTCTTATTAAATATCTAGACTCAGTATATATATGCAGACATTTTATTCTTTTTGTTCTGCAACAAATTGTGAAGAGGCTTGCACTCTCACCATATTTCATCAGACTTTGAGCAGTTTTTTTGTTGGCGTGATTTTATGAGTAACAACCGTCTATTACAATTTTCTTATAAAAAGATCTAGACTTAGTATATATATGCAGTTAGACTTATTTTTGTTCTGCAACAAATTGTGAATAGTCTTGCAAGCTCACCATAGTTCTTTGGGTTAATTACGCATAACCCCTCTGTGGTTTGGGAAAGTTATGGATGACCCCCATGTGGTTTAAAAAACTACAAAATAAACCTCCTGTGCTTTCCCGAATGCGAATGCTGTAACGTTTGAAATTTCTGTCACATTTAACAATTAGAGGGGTAATTTTGTCATTTTATAATTTTTCCTTACTTCTTTATTTTTTGGGCAAATGTGCATTTTTGCCATCAATATTTTTATGAAGGTCCAATTTTGCCATTATAGTTTCTTTTAGCTCAAATTTGCCATCAATGTTTCAAAAAGTGGTACAACTTTGCCCCTGCCCTAATAAAATTGCCAAATAGGATAAAATATTGTTTAAAATGCTGAAGTGGCACAGTCAATCTGCCAAGTGGAATTTTTATAATAATTTAATATTTTTAATTTTCCACATCAAACAAAACTATGCTCCCTCCTCCAACTCCAGTGGTACCGTCTCCTCCTCCTTCTCCTCGCTGATTCTTTCCTCAATTCCATTATCATTACTATTAATTGCTAATTCATCATAGATTCATAGTACAACGCTATCATGCTCCAGAGTTTGCTATTCTCCCAATCCAATCCAACCGACCCTACTTCCATTATTATACAACCCAAGCGACCCTCCACCGCCCAACACCTCCACCTCCTCCTTTCTCAAACTCCGCCGCCGCTGCTCTTCCCTCGACAACCCTTCTTCCGTCTCTGCTGAAAGAATCGCTGACGACAACGACGACGATGATGACGTGGTCACTGAAGATCCCGATGGTTCCGCAGCCGTTCCCGGAGGAGCCGCCGGAGACACTGAGTCAACCAGTCTCCGTCTCCTGGGCCTCCTCCTCCTCCAATGCGCCGAGTGCGTGGCCATGGACAATCTGGATGAGGCCAGCAACTTGCTACCAGAAATTGCGGAGCTCTCTTCCCCCTTTGGGTCATCGGCGCTGGAGTTGCAGGAAGGAGCAAAGTTTTGTTTGATGTGGAAAATTAAAAATATTAAATTATTATAAAAATTACACTTGGCAGATTGATTGTACCACCTCAGTATTTTAAACAATGGAAAAATTGCAAAAGTGGTCTACAATCTTTACCCCTGTTTCAAATGTAGTCCATAATCTTTAGTAAGTATCAATTGTAGTCCACAATGTATCCGTTTTGTTTCAATTTCCGTCTTCAATTTCAGTCCAAAAGACGGAAATTGGACCAAATTAACGGTCAACGCATTTGACCGTCAGTCAAAGGCAGTTTTGACTTCCTGAAACCACCCCCAAAGATTGTGGACTACATTTGAAACATGGGTAAAGATTGTGGACTACTATTGATTTTTTTTTTCAAATTATTTAAGAATAACACATTTATCTTACTTTTGAAGATATTGACAATTTTGATTCCTTTTACTTATTATATGAGGTTCCCAAGTTACAAAAAATTATGTTAAGGGCCTGTTCTTTTTGGGCGTTTTGAAAACGATTTTGAAAACAAGTTTTGCAAAATAGTTTTATAATGTAAAAAGTGTATTGAAAATGTAAAAAGTAGATGCTGAATAGTAAAAAGTTGTATTGGAGATGATGAAATATGATTAAAATATATTAAATTTATTGTTAAAACCAAAACCGTTTTCAAAACGAAACAAAAAGAACATGCCCTAAATCCATGAGAAGAATCCATTTTGAATTTTTTTTTCAATAGAATAGTCAACTTTTAAATTATTTACTCTTCATACCCTTACTAATATTATAATAATGTGTGGTTTACAATTATCTCATACTTAATAAGTATATATGTAGAATAAATAGTGTCAAATTAGTTATTTTAGTTGTTGTACCATAACATTCATAATAAGTATATCAGAATATTTTAAAATATTTTACGTACATTTAATAAACTTATAAGAATATTTTTATAAAAAGAATTTTAGTTGAGAAATATTTTCTTTATAAAATTTTATAAAATCATAAAATTATTTTATTTTAAAAGTCCCTGAATCGGGTAAAATCGATTGTACTGCTGTGAATAGTAAAAATATAAGTTCTAAATAATATTGTAGGGCTGTGTAAGTTTTAAATTTTATATATATTGTAGGGCTGTGTAAGTTTTAAATTTTATATATTAATAAAGAATATAAATTTTTATAATAAGCGTGTTCTGAGTCCTGGTGCGAACCAGGTAGACATCCGGTGAAGCTACCTCTTGTATGCGGGGTAGTGAATCTGGGGTGTAACAAAAATTAAGGTGAAAGAATGTTTAAGAAAAACAGAAAATAAGAGTTGGGTAGAAAAATAAAGAAATAAATGAAAGTAGAGAGAGAGAGAGAGAAAAAAAAAAGAATGATAAAGATAAAAAAGAAAAAAAAAGGAACAAATTACAAGGATGAATAGAGAAAAACTGAAACAAAAAAGGTAGAAAAATAAAATAATGTCATAAGTTTGAAAATGAAAAATTATCGAAAACAAGAAACTATTTAATTTCAATAATTTCTCATTTCCTAAATTCTCATTCTCATAATTCTAAAAATTTCTCACCAACAATTTGGAAAAAAAAATAAATAATAGTAGTCCATAATCTTTATTCATATTTTAAATGTAGTCCATAATCTTTGGGGATGGTTTTAGGAGGTCAAAACCGCCTTTGACTGACGGTCAAATGCGTTGACCGTTAATTTGGTCCAATTTTTGTCTTTTGGACTGAAATTGAAACAAAACGGATACATTGTGGACTACATTTGATACTTACTAAAGATTGTGGACTACATTTAAAATAGGAGTAAAGATTGTTTTTGCAATTTTTCCTTTAAACAATATTTTATTCTATTTGGCAATTTTATTAGGGCAGGGGCAAAGTTGTACCACTTTTTGAAACATTGATGGCAATTTTGAGCTAAAAGAAAACAAAATTAGACTTTCATAAAAACGTTGATGGCAAAAATGCACATTTGCCCTTTATTTTTTTTAAAAAAGTTATTCTAATATCCACCTAAATTATGAACATTAAGGGTATGTTCTTTTTCATCGTTTTGAAAACGATTTTGAAAACAAGTTTTGGAAAATAGTTTTATAATGTAAAAAGTGTATTGAAAATGTAAAAAATAGATGCTAAATAGTAAAAACTTGTATTAGAAATGATGAAATATGTTAAAATATATTAAATTTACTATTAAAACTAAAACCGTTTTCAAAACAGAACAAAAAGAACATGTCCTAAGACATTAATCCTAAACCCTTTCCCTCTCTCCTTCCCGGCTTCTCTCTCGCCGCTTTCTATCCTGACTTCTTCTCTCACCGCTCTTCTTCCCGGCTTCTCTCTCTTGCCGCCTTCATCACCATTAACCAACTTATCACTCTCGCATCCTTCTCCGATGGAAGCAGAAAATCCGGAGCACATCGCACCAGAGCAGATCTGGAAGAACCGGGGAAAATACAACAGCTTAACGACGAAGAGCAGACGTAGAAGGTCGCGACTTCGTGACTGAAGCAACGCTGGTCGATCGAGTTTCCGGCGAAGATGGTTGAGACCAGTGGAGCTACGGCGGCAAATACAAGAAGAAACCACCCCCATCGCCGTCATTGAGATCGAAATCGTTGGGGATCTGGGTCTCTTTCTCTTCGTTATTGCCGTTATAGCTATTTTTTTGGCTGTAATGGCGATGATGAAGCCGTGAACGGTGGTGGATATGAGTCTGAGTTACGAACATTGAAGTTATTTGCGATTCTTTTTTCCTGGGTTGGCGCAAAGTTGAGGGTCTGGATTACTTCCAATCCTATGGAAGCCAAGCAATTGAAGTTTTCAAATTTTTTTTGAATTATTGAGATTTTTTTTCTGGGCTATGATGATTTTTGTGTTTTTTTTCTAGGCTCTGAGATTTTTCTGGGGATATGGCTGTGATGATTTTATTTTATTTTTTTCTTGCTTGTGAGATTATATTTGGTTATGGCTGTGTTGATTTTTTTTTCCTCGGATTAAATTTGTTTGTGTTTTCTCTTATGTGTTTTTACATTTTCTGTGGCTGTGTTAGTTGTGTTGGTGGTGGAAGTTTGGCAGTGTGTAATGGTGGTGGAAGTTTGGCCGTGGTCTGTTGGTTCTGTAATTAGAAAGAAAATGAAGAAGAAAAAAACAAAAGGGAAGCCTTCAGTCATCAAGAGGAAATGAAGAAGGAAAAAAAGAAAATGGAAAAAAAAGAAATTTGAAATTTTATAAAAGTAAAAAAAAAAAAAATGGAAATAAAAAATATATGGAAAACAGTTTATTAAAAAGAAGGAAAATTTGAAATTTTATAAAAGGAAAAAAAATATATGGAAAACAGTTTATTAAAAAGAAGGAAAATTTGAAATTTTATAAAAGAAAAAAAATTTGGAAAAAATATATAGAAAATAGTTTTAAGCTTTAATTAATTTAAAGCAAGAAAAAATTTATAAAAATTTAGAGGAAATTAAAAGATACAAAAAAAAATGTTTGTATTTGAAAATTTTTAAAGGGTAAATATGTCATTTGCATCAATAATTTACATGGTATTTTGCTAGTAAGAGTAAATTTGTCATTTTACGACAAAAGTTAAGAAAAATATTTGACCTTTTGGGTTTGACAGTTAAATGTAATGGAATCTGTCGACTTTACAGCATTCAAACAAGCACGTGAAGGTCATTTGTAGCTTTTAAACCATAGGGAGTCATCCATAACTTTTTCAAACCACAGGGGGTTATGCATAATTAACCTTATTTCTTCAGACTCTGAGTAGTATTTTGAAGGTGTGATTTTATGAATAACAATTTTCTTTCAAAGTTTTCTTGTGAAAAATCTAGACTCAGTGTATATATGCATACACTTTCTTCTTTTTGTTCTGCAACAAATTGTGAAGAGGCTTGCATTCTCATCATATTTCGTCAGACTCTGAGCAGTTTTTTGCTGGCATGATTTTTTGAGTAACAACCGTCTGTTACAATTTTCTTGTAAAAAAAATCTAGACTTACTATATATATATATGCAGTTAGCTAGACTTAATTTTTGTTCTCCAACAAATTGTGAAGAGGCTTGCATGCTCACCGTATTTCTTCAGACTTTAAGCAATTTTTTTTCTGGTGCGATTTTATGAATAACAGATGTCTGTTATAGTTTTCTTGTAAAAACTTCTAGGCTTACGCTTGTTCTTTTTGTGAACGAATTGGGAAATTCTGGTTTTGGGAATGGAATTTTTTTTTTGGAGAGAATTTCTTTTGGGGTTTGTGTAGGAAAGAGAAGAAAAAGTATAATGATTATGTTATTTTTTTTTGAATTTATGTGAGTGAAGATTCAACAAGAAATTTAAAATTTGAATTCTGAATTAAGTAAAAAATAAAGTTGTTTCTTTATATAAAATTTTGGAGGAGAAAAGTGATAATTTTTTTGGAATGGAATGGAAAAGAACAAAGCCTTACTATATATATGCAGACACTTTAGACTTCTTTTTGTTTTGTAATAAATTGTGAAGAGGCTTGCATGCTCACCATATTTCTTCAGACACTGAGCAGTTTTTTGCTGGTGTGATTTTATGAGTAACAGCCGTCTCTTACAATTTTGTGATAAAAAAAACCAAGACGCAGTATTTATATGCAGACATTTTAGGCTTCTTTTTGTTCTGCAACAGATTGTGAAAAGGCTTGCATGCTAACCATATTTCTTCAGACTCTATATATATATATATATATATATATATATATATATATAAATGCAGACACTTTAGGCTTCTTTATGTTTTGCAACAAATTGTGAAGAGGCTTTCATGCTGACTATATTTATTCAGATTTTGAACCGTTTTTTGCTGGTGTGATTTTATGAGTAATTGTCGTCTCTTATAGTTTTGTTGTAAAAAATCTAGACTCAGTGTATATATGCTGACACTTTAGGTGTCCTTTAGTTTTGCAACAAATTGTGAAGAGGCTTGCATGCTACCCATATTTTTTCATACTCAAAGCAGGTTTTTGCCGGTGTGATTTTTTGAGTAATAATCGTATGTATATGTAGACACTTTAGTTTTTTTTTTGTTTGTTCTGCAACAAATTGTGAAGAGGTTTGCTTGCTCCCCATGTTTCTTAAGACTCTGAGCAATTTTTTGCTGGTGTGATTTTATGAGTAACATCCTTCTTTGTTTTTTTGTTTTGTTTTGTGTTTTTTTTTTCTAACAGTTTTCTTGTAAAAATTCTAGACTCAGTTGATATATGCAAACACTTTACACTTCTTTTTGTTTTACAATAAATGGTGAAGATCTTGCATGCTCACCATATTTCTTCAGATCGACTCTGAGCAATTTTTTGCTGGTGTGATTTTATGAGTAGCAGTCGTTTGTTACAGTTTTCTTGTAAAAAATCTAGACTCAGTGCATATATATATATATATATATATATATATATATATATATATAGACACACACACATAGACACTTTAGGGTTATTTTTGTTTTGCAACAAATTGTTAATAGGCTTGCATTCTCCTCATATTTTTTAGACTCTGAGCAGTTTTTTGCATATTTGATTTTATGAGTAAGAGCCGTCTTACAATTTTCTTGTAAAAAAAATTAGATTCAGTGTATATATATATATATATATATATATATATATATGCAACAAATTGTTAATAGGCTTGCATTCTCCTCATATTTTTTAGACTCTGAGCAGTTTTTTGCATATTTGATTTTATGAGTAAGAGCCGTCTTACAATTTTCTTGTAAAAAAAATTAGATTCAGTATATATATATATATATATATATATAAATATGTAGACTGTTTAACTATATTTCTTCAGACTCTGAACAATTTTTTGATAGTGTGATTTTATGAGTAAGAGCTGTCTTTTACAGTTTTCTAGGAATAAATTCTAGACTTAGTATAGATATATATGCACACTTTAGCCTTCTTTTTGTTCTCCAACAAATTGTGAAGAAGCTTGCATACTCACCATATTTCTTCAGACTCTTGAGCAGTTTTTTGCTGGTTCGATTTTATGAACTACAATAGTCTCTTACAGTTTTATTCTAAAAAATCTATACTGAGTATATATATGCAGACACTTTAGGCCTCTTTTGTTCTACAACAATAGCGAAGAGGTTTGCATGCTCACCATATTTCTTAAAGCTGAGCAGTTTTTTTTATGTAATCTCGCCCGGGAGGGTTTGATCACAAAGCAAAAGCCGATCGTTCTAAGCGTTGCTAGGGTGGTTTTGGTGAAACCTCGACTCGCCAACAATGGACAAATGGAACCTTGGTATAGAAGACCGCGACCCACGAGTGTACAGTGTTGGGAAACTCGGTGTAAGCACGCCACGAACAACTCACCAAAAGATTGTTCGATAAGTGTTGAACGCAACAAGACGAAGTCTTGATAAGTTCTACAGTTCAATGAAGAACTAAGAGTTTTAGAAAAACTAAAAAATATTTCTATTCATCCAAGTCTTCAAATGTTTACAAAAGTAGCCTTTTTATATGCAATGAAAGACTATTCTAGAATATAAATGAAAGCCTTAAATTGAATCAGATTTTCCCCATTTAATGGTGTAGCCGAATAGTCCATAGGATTGAATTTTGATCTAAATTCAGCAAAAACTCTTGGAAGCTCCATGTATTTGCTGAACAGAATTAATCCACCTCTTGGTTTTCATTACTGCGTTATTCCATTCATTAAGTCAGCTGCAATTTTTAATTGCTGAACCTTTCCAAATGCCCCTCTCTTTATATGGTTCCATGCAGCCATTAAAATGGTAAGTTGAAGAGCTTGCTTGATGGCTGCTAATTGACCTTCTCAATCCTTCCAAATTCAGCATTGATTCCTTGCATGCATTTGAATGAAGTGAGCCACCTCTTGGACTTTGGCCGAAACTCCCATGCAAGTGAAGAGACTCCTTGAGCCTTCAATGTTGACTGAAAGTCCAAGCTGAATTGGTGGCAAAGAATCTGATTTTAATAGCATTTAATTAGCATGCATGGATATCCTTTATCGCACAAATTAATCACCCGAAATGCCTTCCAGCCTGGCTAATTTATGCACTGACTGAATTCTAGAACACAATTCTACGATTTGTCCGCCTTCTCATGCACACAATTCTTGAACAAAATCTTGAACTTTGTTGCGCTAAGCCGGATCGCATCATTTTTGCTAGTGTGATTTTATAAAGCAGGGTTACACCTGGAAACGAGCCGCTTGTGACCGGCTTCCTCAATCTTTTTAGCAGACTCTTGTTCCACATTTTGAGAAGATGTACATGTTTCTTCTTTGAATACAAATGAGGCAATCTAGAAAGGGTAATCAAATCAGAATTCTCAGGAAATAACGATGTAAATTAAAAGATAACATCGATCGTCTTTTGTGTTCTATTTGTGCGACTTCCGTTCATATTTAGTTAGATCCTGTGAAGTTTAACGAGGGATCAAATTAGGGCTTAGATGATAGAAAGAGTTCTGAGAGAATTCTAGAAGAGAGAGAAACAATTATCTCATAACTATTATTTTTTTTTATACAGAAAATAATATACAGCATCATATATATATTCAGGTACTTCACATCACTAACTACCATTTCAACTACACAAACTCATTCTTCCACTAACTAGTTGCCAGCTCAGCTGCCAGCTAATAAAGTCTTCATCCCCCTCTCAAGATGAGGCTTGTGGACATCACAAAAGCCCATCTTGGCCAGAATATTGTAAAATTGTGGAGCTGGCAAAGGCTTAGTAAAGACATCAGCCAGTTGTTGTCGAGAAGAGACATGTTGGGGAATGAGAAATCCTGCAGTGTAGTGATCACGTACCAAATGACAGTCGATCTCCAGAGCTTAGTGCGCTCATGGAAGACGGGATTTTCAACGATGTGCACAGCTGCTTGATTGTCACACCAGAGGGAAATAGGCAGCGGAATGGATATCTGAAAGTCCTGGAGCAAGTAACTGATCCATTTTAATTCACAGGCTGTGACAGCAAGACTGCGATATTCAGCTTCAGCTGAGGAACGGAACACAGTGGTTTGTTTCTTTGTCTTCCATGAAATCAATGATTGACCCAGAGAAATACAATACCCAGTAACAGAACGTCTCGTCAATTTACAGGAGGCTCAATCAGCATCGCAACATGCCTCAAGTTGTAAATGACTTTGAGTGGGGTAGAAGAGGCCTTGAGAAGGACTACCTTTGAGATAGCGAACAGTATGTAGAGCTGCTTTCCATTGCAATTCATTGGGATGTTGGACATACTGACTAAGATGCTGAACAGCAAAAGTCATATCAGGCCAGGTAAAACTGAGATAAAGGAGTCTCCCAACTAACCGTCGATATGGCCCTGGATCAGAAAGCAACGGCGAGTTGGTATCAACCAGTTTGCAGTTAACTGGAAGTGGTGTAGCTGCAGGATGGGCATCTGCAAGACCAGCATCATGAACAATATCAAGAGCATATTTTCGTTGCATGATATACATGCCTGAAGAGGATCTCGCAATTTCTATGCCAAGAAAATAGCGGGCAGGGCCAAGGTCTTTGATGGTGACCTGGGAGTGCAAAAAATCCTTTACAGCTTAAATGGCTGATTCAGAATTACCTGCCAAGAGAAGATTCCACTGGCTGATTCAGAATTACATACACAACCAAAGCTAGACAAATATCCTGGTCAAATTTCTGAAAAAAACAGTGATCATGCTTTGACTGTTGAAAACCATAAGCAATCAGTTTGTTGGTAAGCTCAAGATTCCACTGGCGAGACGCCTGTTTGAGGCCATAAAATGGACTTTTTAAGCTTGCATACCTGACTAGGTTTGGCTTGGGAATAGCCATCAGGTGGGATCATATATAGATCCTCATCAATGTATCCATGGAGAAAAGCATTGTTTATGTCAAGCTGGTGTAAAAACCATGAATGTGTTGCTGTAATGGCTAAGAAAAGCCTGACAGTGACATTTTTAGCCACAGGAGAAAAACTATCAAAGTAATCAACACCCTCTATTTGGTTAAAACCTTTGGCAACTAACCTGGCTTTATACCTTTCAATGCTTCCATCCGGATTACATTTAACCTTGTAGACCCACTTGGAGCCAATAGCTTTCTTCCCAACGGGCAAAGAAGTCAATTCCCAAGTTTGGTTTCGTTCCAAAGCTTGGAGTTCAGTCTCCATTGAACCCATTCTCTCTGTATTCTGGCCTGCTTATAAGAGAGTGGTTCCTGAATTTTTGACAAGTTAGCAACAAAAGACATATATGTAGTAGATAAAGGGGATGGTTGAGGTTGGGAAGGTTGATTGAGAATGGAAGGAGAGTAATGTACTGAATTGGTCACATAGTCTTGTAACCTGATTAGCTTATTTCTGGTTCGAGTGCTGAATCTAAGGGCCTGTGAATTATTACCCTGAGGTGGCTGAGTATTCGAAACAAGTATTTCAATTGAGAGATGTCTAATTCACTTGTATCTCTTTCTGAAGTATCAGGACATGGAGAGGCTAGATCGTTGGGACTGTATGAGTGACTGGAGGACAAGGGGGAATGGGCTTGAAAAATAGGAGCAGGGGGATTAGTCCCTGTAGGCAGTTCAGTGATGGGGTTGGGTAATGTGGTGGATGAATTTGGTATGAAGTGTGGTAATGCATCGGAGGAGTTGGGAGATGGGATAGAGATGTGAGATTGGAGTTTGTAGGGAAACTGCTTTTCATAGAAAATAACGTCTCTAGAAATAATAGTGCGTTGATGGTGTAAATCAAAGACTTTATAAGCTTTTTTGCCCAGGGGGGTAGCCAATGAATATAGCTGGAAAGGCTCTTGCCTCAAACTTCTCCTTGTGAGGAGAGGTATTTGTTGCAAAACATAAGCAACCAAATACTCGTAAGTGGGCCAGGTGTGGAGCTTTGTTATAGAGAATTTCGTAGGGAGATTTCCAATTAAGGATAGGTGTGGGTAGGCGGTTGATGACATAGGTTGCAGCCAAGATAGAGTCTCCCCAAAATATTTTTGGTAAACTAGATTGCAACATGAAAGATCTCGCAACCTGAAGTAAGTGTCGATGTTTACGTTCTACCAGGCCATTCTGTTGTGGTGTGTAAGGGGTTGATCTTTGGTGGATGATCCCAAGGCTAGAGAACAAATCTTGGCAAGCTGTATTGGTAAATTCAGTGCCATTGTCAGTTCTAAAGCACTTGACTGGGAGCTGAAATTGTGTTTTTACCATGCAAAAAAAAGATTTCAGAATGTGATGGGTTTGGGATTTGGAGGTCAACAGGTAGCTCCAAGTCGTTCTGCTATAATCATCAATCAAAGTCAAAATGTAGTGTGCACCAGTTAATGAAGGAATTTTGTATGGCCCCCACAAGTCAGCGTGTATTAGTTCAAAGCACGTTTCAGTGCGAGTGGCACTTTGAGGAAAAGGTAATCTATGTTTTTTGGCTAGTGGACAGACTTCACAAAGATAAGAAGAATCCAAATGAGCATCATTCATATCATGAACATGTTTCAAGACATTCAAGGAGGGGTGGCCTAAGCGTTGATGCCATACATCATGATTAAGTACATCAACTTTATTATTAGCTGGTGGAATATAGGGAACTGTCAAACCAGAAAATATATTCAAAAGCTGAGAGTATTGCTGAATAGTATCATTCTGAAAGGAACTTGAATTAAGAATGTATAGCCCCTTGAGTTCTTTAGCTATTGCAAGGACCTTGTTAGTCACTAGGTCCTGCAGCAAGTAAAAAGCAGGGAAAAAATCGAAATGAATGGATGCAGTCTTGGACAACTTATTGACTGACAACAAGTTGAACTGAAAACTGGGAACATGTAAGCAGTTATCAAGTAGCAGATTGTCACAAAGTTTCACAGAGCCAATGCATTTAACTAGTTGAATGGACCGATCAGGTAAGCACACAGGAGTTGGTTGAGTAACATGTTTACTGTGATAAAGGCTACAAAAATTGCTACACATATGGTTTGATGCACCACTATCAACAATCCAGGTATCACAATCAAATAAGACAAGAGAATTTGAGTAATGAGTTAGGACACTACTTGCAAAGTCACTGAAATGTGCGAAATTGACAGCCTCCTCAATAGGTATATTATCCTTCTCTTTTCCTTTTAACCGTTTCTCAACCTCCTGCTGCACTAGATTGGCAATTAAAAATTGCATATCAGTTCCGCTTGTTTCATCAGCATCCAGGGGAGTGTCAATCTGGATATTTGCAATATTGGCAAAGTGAGTGTTCTTGCCTTTCATCAATTGGTCCTTTTTCCCTTTCCACCAGTCAGGGAAACCATGAATTTTAAAACATGTATCTTTAGTGTGCCCTTCTTTTCCACAGAATGCACACTTAAGGTCAGACTTCTTAGCACTGTTGTCTTTCTTGTTGTTCATCCCACCAGTTGTGGCTGGTTTCCTTTCGACACTAGTAGCAATAGCCATAGCAGAATTTTGATGAGGCTCAAAATACATGTGCTGCACAGTTCTTTGCCTTTCCACCTTGATAACCATGGCATAAGCCCTACCAATAGTTGGAAACGGATCCATTAGAAGAATTTGATTTATGATTGCATCATATTCTTCATTGAGACCCATGAGAAACTGCATAGTTTTATCTTCATTATCAGCCTCAATTGTAGATTTGTAGAATCCACACTTACAACATTGACATTATTGTGATGGCCTCAGAACATTCAACTCATCCCATAGACGTTTTAGGCGAGAGAAATAATTTGTCACTGAAGTGGTTCCTTGAGTCAAGGAACCGACATCTCGCTTCAATTGGTACATTAACGGACCATTACTGGAGCCATACTGTTCAGCGATGTCTTCCCATAACTGCTTGGCAGAAGCTGTAAACAGAAATCCATGGGCAATTTCTTTCGATAATGCGTTCAGAATCCATGAAACCACAGTAGAGTCCACCTTTTTCCATTGTCGATAGGTCGGTGATCGCAAATCTGGCATCATTAGTTCTCCATTGATGAATCCTAATTTGTCCTTTGCCTCAAGCGCGATAATCATTGAACGACTCCATAAGACGAAGTTCCTTTCGTTTAGAGGTTCGTTGACAAGAACCAAGCCAGAATGCTCTGAACTGTGCAAGAATAGAGGATTCTCTGCTCCAATTTGGTGAGAAATTTCTCTCTCATTACTCGCTTCAAAGCTTGAACTAGCCATGGAGATTCCAGAAAACCTGATTTCTTAGCAATTTATCGGATGAATTTCGTGATTACAGGGCCAATTTTGCTCTGATACCATGTGAAGTTTAACGAGGGATCAAATTAGGGCTCAGATGATAGAAAGAGTTCTGAGAGAATTCTAGAAGAGAGAGAAACAATTATCTCATGACTATTATTTTTTTTTATACAGAAAATAATATACAGCATCATATATATTCAGGTACTTCACATCACTAACTACAATTTCAACCACACAAACTCATTCTTCCACTAGCTAGTTGTCAGCTCAGCTGCCAGCTAATAAAGTCTTCAGATCCATAGGTTTAAGGTTTAGTTTAGTGATTATTTTATCATTATTTTTACAGTATGTTGTTGTTTCATGTAATATTTCCGTGGGCTCATTTTTGCGTTAAAAGCAAAAGGGTTTTGTTTTGTGTTGCATTTGTGCGACATTCGTTCATATTTACCGAATTGGTGGCAGCTACATCTATTGAATTGTATGGAGCTCTTTTTCTTTTTATTTTCTATTTCTTTTGTTTTATTTTTTTATTTTTAAAATTTCTCGAACGTTCTTTTCAAATTAGAATCTGTAGGATTAGTTTATTTGTAGAAAATAGGATCCAATGTTGGTACCATACAAAACTTGAAGATCATGCTCAGTTTTTCCTCTCCCCAGAAAATAACTTTGATTTTCTGCATACCTAGGCTTTTCTTTGTTTATTTGGAGGCTACCACAAACATAGAAGATCATAAAGTCTAGAGAAAAACAACAATTCCATCAACAGAGGGTCTATCCAAAACAACAACAACAAAAAAAAAAAGAAAAGAAAAAGATTTTAACCGCCTCAGGGCCCTGAATACACCAAAAACAGGAAGAGATTTTTACCACTGTTTCTTCCTAGTTCTCCAACCTTTCTCTTCCTCTCTTCTTGATCCCTCTCTGTTTCAGATTCATCATTCACTTTCGGGATCCGCTTTCTTTGCTTCATGATTGATGGAAATTCTATAGATTTTACACACTACTAGAAAAAGGCATAGTGGAGGTGGGTTTTCCAGTTCAATGGAGGCGGGTTTCGTCGCCCGGCACCCGCCTCCATTGCCGACGCCTCCATTTTGAGGACCCGCCTCTATTTATTTCATTGGAGGCTGGTGCCACGGGCACCCACCTCCATTGAGACATTACGAAAACAACTATGGAGGCGGGTTACAGTCGCACCCGCCTCCATAGTTGTATTATTTTACAACAACATTAGAGGCGGGTTCCATGTTGCACCCGCCTCCAATTAACATGCAAAATGAGAAGTTTTGGAGGCGGGTGCTTGTTTCACTTGCCTCCAAAACAAATCTAACGTGCAAAAATATAATTTCTCTTATTTCAATTTATGCGCACTTAACTTTTGCACACTAAATTTACCACCAAGCTACATATACTCACGTATTTAAAGTTAAAATCAAAAGTATATATTTATATATTCCCTTCTAAAATTTGTGGTTTTTATTACCTACTAAGTTATCGCATTGCTCAAAATTTGGCAAATTTTCAAATTTTTTTTTTAAACTTTCAAAAGGCGAAAACGTTGGAGAATTTTCGGAATACTATTGGAGGCGGGTGCATGTATCACCCGCCTCCAATTAACATGACAAAGGTTTTGGAGGCGGGTGCATGTCCAATTAACATAACTTCAATTAACATATTAATTGGAGGCGGGTAACATGACAAACATTTTGGAGGCAGGTAAAACGGATCTTTTTGGAGGCAGGTTCCAGCGAAATCTATCTCCATTGTGATATGTGAAATTATTCACATCCTTTGGAGGCGGGTGTTCGGCAACCTGCCCCGAATGGCTATATTGGAGGCGGGTCCATTAACCATTTTTGTGGTAGTGACAGTCCATATTCATTATGCTATGGTTGTTTGATCCTTGATTTTTGATTCTATAAAGATGACTAGTTTGTGGCTATTTATGTTGTAGATATGAAAAAGAGAAAAGAGAAAGAAGCACATTATTGGAAGTTTCGTCCAGATTTTCTCAATTTTGCAAAACCAACTTTGGAAGGCCATACCTAGAACTACACAACTCTTAATTGGGTGAATTTTGACGATATGGAAATCTTGGAAAATGGCTACAACTTTCATGAAGACACTTTTGCCCAGTTCTTGCTTCGTGATTCTCAAAATCAAGCCGAAAATCATTGCTGAGAAGCCCCTGCGGTATTTTCCAACTTTGAAAATGAAATTTGCAAAGAAGCCCTTAATGAGATCTTTCTTGTCTCTTTTAGTCCCTCCTTCTCCACTATAAAAGGAACATTTCCGGACTTTAGACCTTAGAAATTTAGTTTTAGAGAAATGTAGTCTTCTCTCTCTAGAGCTTAGGGAGGCATAGCCCCATGAACGATTCCATCCAAAATGGTAGCCAAATGCATGAGTTTTAGATGGAAGATTGGAAATTTGGGCTACCCATAGGGAGTTCCTCCTCTCTTTTGTTCTTATTTTTACCATTTTGCCTTGTAACTTCCATTTGTATGAATTCTTTAATGTGTGCTTAAATTTTCATTCTATGGTTATGGGTTTGATTGTTGATACTATGTGTGTATTATCTTATGGGCTTTTGATTATTATTCATGTTTCTATCAATGATTATGAATTTGTGGAATTATGAGTAGCTAACCTAGTTGTACAGAAGGTGTTTGATAGGAGTTTTGAGTGAATACTATTGAACTTAGATCACCATTTATAGAATTTGAGTGCTCTTTGGCTTTGATTAGACCAAATTGACTTGAAATACTTTGGACAACTAATCTTAATGAACCAAAACCTAACTATTACCATGAGAACATAGGTACTTGAGGAAATTGGCATAATTTAAGTAGCTTGATTGTATTTAGGTTCATAATAGCTTGCCGCCTACATTAATTAAATTAGCCCTAGCATAACTACTTTCTTAAGCATAATAGTTTGGTAGCCTTAATCATATTAATCATAGTATTAGTTAATTTGTTAGTTTTATATTTTCTTTAATGTCCCCATTTTATAGCTAGATTGTGTCTCTCATAGGCATAGTAAACGCTTGATTCCGTGCAAATCCCTGTGGATTCGACCCGTGCTCACCAGGGTATTATTTGGTTGTGACACCGTATACTTGCGGTTCATGGTGGATGCAGACGGCGTTACTGAGAAAACAGATGGAAAAAGCTGATGAACCTGGAAAATCTGAGAATCTGGAAAAGATGGAAAATTGTTAACTGGGATGAAGCTGGAACTAATACGCATAGCGTATCTTCAGAAACAGGGCGGTCGCACTAATAATGATAAAATAATCACTAAACTAATAATTAAACTAAACCTAAGGATCTAACTAAATATGAACCAAAGTCGCTAAAACACAAAAGACGATCGATGTTCTCTTTTAATTTACATCGTTAATTTCCTGAGAATTCTTATTTTATTACCATTTCTAGATTGCCTCTTCTGTATTCAAAGAATAAATATGTACATCTTCTCAAAAATTGGAACAAGAGTGCTGAAAAAATGAAGAAGCCGGTCACAAGCGAACATCATCTTTTGTGTTGCAATCGTGCGACTTCCGTTCATACTTTAATAAGATCCTTAGGTTTAGTTTATTCGTTCAGTGATTATTTTATTATTATTTTTATAGTTGTTTGATATAAAATGTCCGAGGGCCATATAATTTCACTACGATTGAAGCCTTAAATTGAACACAAGTCTCTACCGGTTACTAAATTAAAGACTTAAAAAGGATTTTCATTTCGATTGAAACCCATAGAATGCCTATAGATAGCTCATAGCTCGTATGCTGACTAAGCCACACATTACAACTACATCGTCTGTGCCGCACTCACCAAAGGTCCATAGTAAGGTTGACCTCGAAAACAAAAGGGGAACTGCTTATGGTCCTTGAGAAACAGATGACAAGGGCGAAGATGAGAACGTAGCAGAATATTGCATCTTAGGCCCCAAAAATGAAAAAACCAGAGACTTACATTGTGTCAAGCTAATTCATAATAAAGTCAGAAAAGAATTATAAAGAGGAAGAAATAGACAAGGAAGAATATGAAAAAAAGAAATGGGAGAGATATTCAAAAATGAGAGAAAGAAGATTTCATTGGGAGAGAAAATCAGATATCACAAAATACATGTCGAAAGAGTAATCCTACAGTCACTACTTATAACACAATTTCTGTTATTCTAAAAAGACACCGTTTCTAGCTCATTTCCTAACACATTGATTATCACATTTGGAAGCAGCCCAAAGTGGATTGAAAATTCAACAACTTGAGCAACGAAATGTGAACCTTGGGGTTTCATCTTTATTGTTATTTTATTCCTTTAATTTGTCATCAATTAATAAAACAGGTAAACCAATCCCAAACTTTTAATGCATAAAAGAAAAGTCCGTGGGCCCATTTTAGAGTTAAAAGTAAAAGGCTTTGTTTTTGTGCTGCATTTGCTACTTTCGTTTATATTTACTGAATTGGTGGCCATGCAGTTTCATCTAGGGGTGATAACGAGCCGAGCCGAGCCGAGCTTTGACGTGTTCATTTATTGTTCATTTATTTATTGAGCTTAAAATCTTGTTCATGTTCGTTTATTTATTAATCGAGCCGAGCCGAGCTGAGCTTTGACGTGTTTATTTATTGTTCATTTATTTATCGAGCTTAAAATCTTGTTCGTGTTCATTTATTTATTAATCGAGCCGAGCCGAGCTTGTTCATACATGATGTTTGGTTCAGTTGAATATCAGTAATGGGAATCAGTCAAAATTCCAAATTTACCCTTATATTTCTTTAATAAAATAATTCAAATTTCTCCTTTATTATGTCAAAAAACATACTTTTCTTTTTGTTGACAGCAGTGTATTCATCATTCCATTCCAACAAGTAGTGCTGCTCTGGACACATCACCTAAAGCTAAGGAAATAGGAAATCCCACCATTTCAAACGAAGTCCCACCATTTCAAAATTCAGTAGCCAAAATCCAGCAGCAACAACTCAAGCCAAATGCAGAAACAAAACATATTATAATCATGCTGGAACAGCCAAGCATGATGCAACTCCACAAAGCATTTCAGCAAAAAAATTAGATACCAAAAGGAGACTGGCTCCTTTAGTAACATACTGTTTCAGCAAACATTCCAAATCAGTCCACCTGATTTCATCACCCAGAAACTAAAACTGAAATCTAGCACTTTGCAAAAATTTTCCAGCAAAAGCAAATTACTGTGACATTGTGAGAGAGGCCAATGTGGTTGGCTTCAATCAGCTTCAATCAAATAAAAGTTAACACATAATCACTGAACCTAACCATAATACTGAATGTCATCCCACAATAGTCATTACACATTGATTGAAATAGGCATTACATCAAACTGAAATAGTTTAGGAATAAAATTGAATAAATAAGCATCTCTAATAGTCATTACTCATCAAAATAAGTATCATTCCAGTTATTAAACACTTTCACTGCCAAATCATTCCTAACAGTACTCCAGTGATCAGTTCGTGCAATATGACGTATGTATTCCACTTCATCATCGTCATCACTTTCATCATATTCTGTTTCATCATCTTCCTCTGTTATGGACTCTTGAGGATCTTTATTCATAAATTTGCGAATCAAATTATGGATCAAACAACATGCTATGACAATCCTCACTTGTGTTTGTATGGGATAGAAGGAAGGGGAAGCTAGAATTTTCCAGCGCCCTTTCAACAAACCAAAACACCTCTCTATAACATTTCTTGCTTTAGAGTGCTTCATATTAAAATATTCTTCAGCTGTCTCTGGTCAATGCCCATCAAACTCATTAAGATGATACCTATGCCCACGATAAGGTGCAAGAAATCCAGAAGAATTACAATATCCAGCATCAACCAAGTAGTAACAACCTTAAGTATCAAAATAGAACTAAATAAGAGGCTAAATTCGAGATAAAACACACTAAAAAAGAAACAGTATTTGTTTTGTTTATTATGAAACTTTTTTTTATTACCTTGGGGGACTTTAAGGCCATTAGGCCTACTAATAGCATCACGAATAACACGACCATCATGAGCAGAGCCTTCCCAAGTAGGCAAAACATATATAAATTGCATATTAGGACAGCAAACTCCTAACATATTCATTGCAATACCACCCTTTCTTGTGCGATAACGTTGTTTCTGTTCTTTAGGAGGTGTCACTTCAATAAAAGTACCATCTAATGCACCTAAGCAACCCTTTAATATTACAATGAATTAGTAAATAAGACTACAAGAAGATAAAAGCACTAACTTTGTAACAAGAGTACTTCATATGCTGTTTACCTTAAATGGTTTCCATCTATCATCTTGGCAATTGTCAGCTATAGGTTCCGGTTTCTTTAGCAAAACAGTGTGTAGCTGTATAATCGCTCGTAAACAAAGGTTGAACTGACGACTCACTGTTTCCTTACTTCTTCTCCAATAAAGGCTAATTGATCTATTTTTATTGTGATGTGATAAAACGTATATAAATAAGGAAACCATTTCTTCAATAGATGCGTTTCTAGTATCTTTTAAACCCCCAATATCTCTCACCATGTAACATAATCTATCAAATGTTCTCATATCCATTCGAAGCTCACTAATACAAATTTCATCACTCTCTTTTGTAAGGCTAAACATCCATTGCATTCGCCTAACTCTTTTTTCTTCCTTAGACATGATTCGCCGGTTACATCGTAAGTATAATTGATTCGAACGTTGACATAAAATGAGAATCATGCAAACTAGAAGCATTGCATTAAAATTCCAGAAGGTGCACATAAAGTCACGTCTTCTAAAATCGAAAGGAGGTTGTGCCATATGAATCTACAACAATAAGCAACCAACTATTGTTAAAGATTTTAGCCAGAAAAAATCCCTACACAAAGAAACAATAGCATCCTACAAACACAATTATGAATGAAAAAGACAAGCACAAAGCATTCAATTGAATGAAAAAGACAAGCACAACAAGCAAAAACCGAAAAAAAAAAACCTAAAAGCAAAAGTAAAGAAAAACAAACAGAATGGTATTTCAAAAGAGAAAGAAAAAGACAAGCACAAAGCATTTCAGCATACCATTAGCATAAAGTGATAGGGAAAATGATTTCACCGGGAAAAAGTTGCAAAAAGCAAAAGAAAATAAATCAAGCAAAGGATTTTACCGTATCTGAAGAAGTCCACTGCGAAGGGGAGGAGTTCGCGGCGTGTGTGGGAGACGGAAGGAGAAGTCCACTGCGGCGAGGATGAGTCCACTGCGTGGGAGAGGAAGAGATGGGCAGGAGAGGAAGAGATGGGCAACTGTGAGGAAGAGATGGGCAGGAGAGGAAGAGATGGGCTGGAGCAACTGCGAGGAAGAGATGGGCAGAAGAGGAAAAGATGGGCAGGAGAGGAATTTTTGATTCCCGACTCAGAATTGAATCCGAATGAAGGGGGGGGGGGGGGGGGAGGTGGTATTGGGTCATATCCAAATTTTAGGGATTCATTCCTTTTTTTTCATTCCCATACCCACATACCAAACACCAATAATGAGAATCATTTCTTTCCATTCCCATTGAAGGGTCTAAATCCCCCCAACCAAACGGCCCCTTACTTTTGACTCAATTTTGGTCAGAATACTACGCAAGAATAAACAAGAATGGATAAAGACAACATCCTCTTTTGTGTTGCATTCGTGCGACTTTCGTTCATACATAATTAGATCTTAAGGTTTATTTTAGGACAAATGACAGTTAACCCCTTGTGATTTAGTGTCCGTGACAGTTACCTCTTATAGTTTAAAAAATATCGTATTATCTTTTTATAGTTTTGAACTAAAGTGTCAACTTAACAGAAAATTCACTCCGCAACAGAATTTGAAATACACACATTGAAAATGAGCTAGTGGGATTAGAAAAAGTTGATAGCTTGCTTTATTTTCCCAAACTAACCTCCCATAGTCCCTTCCTTCTCTTGACGTCTTCATTAATATATCATCCATCACCAAAACAAACACTCGTCTCTTCCACCACCACCATCCCCCAATCGTTCTTGTCCCCAAATTATCTTCCTTTCTCTTTCTATTAGTTTATTAATAGGAGGTAAAAAAAAAAAAAAAAAAAAAAAAAACAAGAAACTACCATTCTGACCAAAATACTGGACGACGACCAAAAGGTAGAAAGCGGCTGTGGAAGACTCCGGCTTCCAAAAAAATTTCAGTTTACTATTCAAACCCGATAGATATGATATTGGAAAATTTTAAAACATTTGTGACAATTCTCATGTGTTGATTAAGGGGAAAAATACTTTAGCTGGGAAAATTTTGTTGAATTTGCGAATTGAGATTTGCGCTTTCTTGCCTGTGTGAGAGTTGATAACAGTACAAATTTATAGTGAAAAACATACTCCGGCTGCTTGCAGTATGCTTCCTGTGGTGTTGTTTTATTTGGATATTTCTATCTCGGAGAAGTGTTGTTTTATTTTATTCTTCACCTTGCTAATAATTTCCCGGAGAAGTGTTGATACTCAAATGTACTGGCTAACTGTAGTGTTTCATTATTATGTTGGTTTTGTCCCCATTGTAGATGGAATTCCACTTAACAAAGCTATATACTTTGTGGGAGTTTACTGCTCGTTTTCCCCTTTTTTTAGGATCAACCCAGAAATGGTAAGCAAATTGTTGAAGACTGGTCAATGAAGGAAGATGATGAAAATTTAATAACAAGAGCGGGAGTGTTGACAGACATAAGAATTATAATTGGGACTTCATCAGTTGATGATGGTTATGTTAATCAATATGTATGAAGATGGATTGTTTTGGTGTTTGATTATTGGATCTTGATTATGTAATATCAACTTTTTTTCCTGATTAAATTGGGATGAATCAATCATATGAAGATAGTAGGTGGTATTGCCAGGGAGAATGGTTTCACAGTTTGAGGTTATTTTTTTAAGTGTTTAAGTTATTTTTGGTAGCCCATCTATATCTTGGATTTAACTCTGTTACTTGTTGAGTTTTCCATCCATGTGACATTTTAGTCCCAAATTATGAGGGGTAACAATGTATTTTAAAAATACGAGAGAGAAACTATCATAGACACTAAACCACAAGGAGGTAACTGTCATTTGCCCTTTAATTTATTAGTTTTGTGATTATTTATTATTATCTTTATAGTTGTTTTTTGATATAAAATTTCTGTGGGCCCTTTTAGAGTTGAAACTAAAAACCTGTGTTTTTTTGTTGCATTTGTGGGACTTTCGTTCATATTTTGGATCCTTAGGTTTAGTGTATTAGTTATGTAATTATTTTATTTTTATAGTGATAATTTTATTATTATTATTATTATATTATTATAGTAATGCATTCGAAAGAATGAACAGGAATGGCAAAATAGAGAACATCAGTCATTTAGAAATAGGACAGTTAGGATTAGTTTATTTGTACAGTGATTATTTTATTATTATTTTCGTAGTTGTTGTTTGATAGTCTTTCTGTTCCCTTAAAATAGTCCACTTTATCATTTATTAAAGAGATGACAATTACAATAGCAAACTTCAAACATAATCAGTAAAATTAAGATATTTCACAAGAGCATAACAATAAGCACTACTTACTAACTTTATTAGATTCCAGATCGATACTAGTATAAGGATGACTACCTGTATCATTAGCTCTAATTAGGACAACTCATGAACTAAATCTTTGGGATAGTATGGTCACTACTACAAAAAGGGCCATTGGAAGCGCCTATTTAGAAGCGACAATAGATGCATACGAGGTGGGTCTTGAAAAACCCGCCTTCGAAACTGATGAAAATTTTCAAAACAGTATTGGAGACGGGTTTTGATGGCACACGTCTCCAATAGTGTATACTATTGGAGGCGGGTGCATTCAGAAACCTGACTCTAGTAATCCACTAGATTATTGGAGGCCTCAAATATCGTGTCAATTGGAGGCGGGAGTGCATGTAGCACCAGCCTCCAAAATGTTTCGAAAATTCTCCTTTGTTTGGGACTGTTGAAAGTTTAAAAAAATTGAAAATTTGTCGAGATTTGAGCAAGGCGATAAATTAGTAGGTAATAAAAACTAGAATTAAATGTAGCACTAAAATTGTGTCCATGACAAATCTCATCGTCATTCTCCCACTTGTGGCGCTTCCTCATCTGCAGCAAATTTTCATCATCTTCAGTTGGTGGCTTTGGCATATTCAAGACATACACCACCTTTAGAGAAACAAGCAGGAAGTGGATTCTCTTCTTCCATCTTGTGAAGTTGCCTCCATCGAATCTATCTAACTTTGACAATGTATGAAGTCAAGTCCTTAACATTGGTAGCCATTGAAATGCTTACTTAAACCTAAAGATTGTTGGATATAACTTCCAGATAACACAACAATGACTAACGAAAAAGAAATCAAGAATTTATTCTGTAAACACTAATCTATTACAAGATATAGTAAAAAGGAAATACTGCTTCAAATCATACAAATGCACTTTTCTTTAGGTTTTATTAGTTCCCTTTGATGTGCAAAGAGATCCAGAACTAATGTCCTTATGGGATAAGATGAAGTCTTTTGTAGTAAGCCTGCACTGACTTAAACAATACCAAAACAAGAGAGAAAAGAGCAAGAAATCTTGTAAAGTCAGAATGATTTTGTGTCATGCAAAATTTGTCCAAAGGAATCTATTTGTAGACCTCCAAAGGGTGCCATTCAATAGCCACAACTCTTACGAAGAGGTAAGAAGAAATGGAACTGAATTTGGATGAGAATTGAGTTCGAAATCACACTTTTCGTAAAGATATGCAACTCTTCAGTAAGAAGAAACTCACTAGAGCATGTTAGAGTACTCGTGCGACTCGTACGAGTGCTCGGGACTAGCACGAGTGCTCGCTCGGCTTCAGTTTAGCTTGAGCTTGGCTTCTGGACACCATCCGATGTCCCATGCGACTCGCACGGGACATAGCATACTGGCTCCTAATTCCTTCTTCTTTTGGCTTAATTATTGGAAAATCTCCAACACAGACTTGCGAGCGGAAGCAAATGAAGTGCTGTAGTGTGGAGCGCAAGCTCCCTGTCCAATCTTTCACAAAACTTCATCTATGCTGGAATTCCCTTAGCTGACTTTGTTTTATATTTCATTGTTATCTACTTTTCGCCATATGTTAGGTAAAACAAATTACATATCCAGGACTTGTTTCTTTGTTGTAACAAAAGAAAAACTGACCTAGTTCTATCACAACCCAGAAGAAGAAAAAAGAAAAAAAAAAAGCTTCCGATGTTTTTAACATTCGATAGTAAAATGACAAAATTAACCCTCTAAATGTGACAAAATTTTCAAATGTTACAAATTTTTAAAAAAATACGAGTGAGTCATTAGAAGCTTTGTTTAACATAAGGGGGTCATCTATAAGCTTCGATAACCACATAGATGAACGCATTCATCTACTAGATTATATCCTGATCGATTGCTATTAAAATTTGGGTTTTTTAGATGAAATTTTCATATTCAATATTCAGGGAATGATATGGTCTCCCTATTCATTAATCATATGAAATGTCATATGGTTCAATCAAACATACGAGCAATGCGAATGCAAGTTGAATGTGATATACCCTTCTACATCAAATTATGGTTGGGTGTAGTTCTCATGGTAATTATAGCATAAACTCCGCCTTCATTATTTGGAATTGTTGTTATCAAATGTGCTTTTGGATTTTGGCCAATTAGTGTTCTTTATCTTATTTGAAACATCATCGACTCATAGTAACCAAAACATCAGTACACCTGAAACCCTAAACCCTAAAAACAGGCATGTTTATAACAGCACAACATTGTTTTGCTTGGATTGATTAGTTTGGTTTAGTCTTTTTATTATTGTATTGGTAGTTGTCTAATGTAAGTTTTATTTCTTTGTTTGTTATATTATTAAGATTAAAAAAAAAGTGTGTTAATTATATTGTGAATGAAATCAATTAATTGTTGTGTTCATATTATTAAATTTTATTGTATTGGATTAATACGTAACATTAAAGAAACTTTATGATTTGTTTTGTAATAAAATGTGATAGTATAAAAGTAATAAATATAAATATAAAAAGAAATCTAAATGGAATACTTTTTTAGAGTGGAAAATAAAGTGAGGATTAAATTAAAATTACTGTAGCTGCTAGAGAATTGTGAAATAGTAAACTGGAAAATTGTGAAATGGATGGAAATGCCCTTAGGAATGGAGGGAGTAGTGATTATTAATCCACCAAAACTGGATCTGTTGAATTTATACAATCTGCATAAGTTTTCGAGTTTTATGTGTAGGCACTTTTTGTTTATGGATTGGGCTTTTTGTTTTAATCTTACCTTAATTTGGATTGGCTCCAATGGCCATTAAATGCAATTATCAAATGTTAGAATTAAACTTTTCACAACAATACCCCTAATGGGGAAATAGGGAACTTTTTATGTGTAAATTATATTTATTCCCTCAAGGTTTGTCCAAATTACCCAGCTTTGTCTTCGAGATTTGTGATATGAAATGCTTCCAATTGTGATGAAAATAAAAAAATTACACCCAACGAAACAAGGCTAAAATGGAAAAATGATAACAACTGTTAAAATAAAAAATGATTGTACCAAAATATATACCCTTAATATGAAAAAATTATGTAGGCAAAAATACATTTTTCAACCCAATTTTCATTTCTAATAAACTGCAGGTGAATAACTAACCCGTGCTTTACAATCATTCCATATTCTAAAGTGCGATTTGTTATTGTACATGAGGTTAAATCATGAATACTGAGTATCAAAAAGAAAATGGAATATAAATTAATGCTATTAAAAATAAAATAAATACGGAAAAGGAGGTAAAAATAAAATTAGATATGAAAGGAAAGGGAAATGAATGTTGTTAAAAAAATATTAGATTTATTAATGATTTACTTATTACAATATAATCCAAACTTTTTGTGATTTTTTAAAAAAGTCCAAAATTATTTGCTGATTTGATAGCTGGGGAAAAGGATCCAATGTGCCAAAACATACAAACATATAAGATAAAAGTGTCGAAATCAAAACAAAAGGACCAAAACTTTCACGGGACCAAATATAAAAGACTAAAAGTGCTATTTTTCCATAATACATTAAACATACAATACGAATGAATTTTTTAAAATTTATACGTGTCATGTGATCTGAAAACAGTAATAGCAGATTTTATACAATTATTCATCAATACAGATTGTTAAACGATCATTAAATCGGATTCGCAAATTAATTGTGACATTCATGTCCAACGAACTGTTTGACTCTTATATATATATATATATATATATATATATATATAGGAAAATGCTAGAGTCAAGTCACTAAACTTGACTTGCTGTTAAGTCAATTTGATTTGAACCATTAGATAAATAATCAATGGTTGAAAGTAAATAAGGTGCAAATAAGGTTTAATGGGGCATAGATGTAGGGAATAGTAACCAACATAATTGGTAACCGGTTACTTGATATTCTAAATGGTAACCCGTTTCTTGATATTCTAAATGGTAACTGGTTATTTGATATCCATCTAATTTGGAAAGTAAAATCACACTCCAAAAAAAAAAAAAAAAAAAAACCCTTCGAAACTAAAATATCTTTTGTATTAATTATCGTTACTTAAGCTACGGTATTGGCATAAATATCCTCAATTTGAGCTATTGTTATAGCCCTGACAAAGATAAAAACATGTCATATCTATGCAATACCTTTAAACCATGACATTGTATTAAAGTTATTATTATTTTTTAAAATATTCATAAACATATTGAAAAAAATTCCAACCAGTGCCTTAACGTAGAGCGGTGAAATTTATGATATGGTGTAACGTATTGGGCACATATTAATTAATTTTTTTTATTTTCCTATTTATTACACCCAGTATATTCTCAATTAAACATCCCAATAGTCGATCGGTACGATAGTTATTAATTTGTTGGGTGGGGTACGATAGTTATTTTAATTTACTAATATCAATTTTTCCCAATTTATGGGTGGGGTACGATAGGTATTAATTTGTTGGGGGTACATTATGCACGAAAACGGGTACAATTGCATTTCATGTAAGGTACAATGCCCAACTTAATTATTAAAAAAAATTTCTGTCTATAATATATATGGTGATAATTAACCTCCAAGGATGATAAATTAAACTGTAACATCTGAGGTTTATAAAAAATTATAAGTTCTGAACTAAGAATTTTGGACAAGGTATAATAGTTTTAAATTGAGGCACATTATTTTAAGTATTGGGGTACAACGGTTTTATATGGCGTATTATGCCGATATTAATTTAAAAAATATTTTATTTCATTTTCCTAATTATTTTTCAGCAATTATTACACTCGGGATATTATAAATTAAACATTCCATTAATCGATCGATTGGTATATACACATTATTTTAATTTACTAATATCAATTTTTTCCAATATAAAAAATATTTTATTTCATTTTCCTAATTATTTTCGAGCAATTATTACACCCGGGATATTCTAAAATTAAACATTCCATTACTCGATTGATCGGTATATACACATTATTTTAATTTACTAATATCAATTTTTTTCAATATATATATATACATATATATATATATATATATTAGGCGGGGTAGAATAGTTATTTGTTGGACACATCATGCAAAAAAATTGGGGTACAATTGCATTTCATAATGTACCCCAATAAATAACTATCGTACCCCGTCCCATAAATATGAGAAATTAATATTTGTAAATTAAAATATCGTGCATATACCGATCGAATTGGGTACAATTGCATTTCATATAGGGTACAATGTCCAAAGTACGTGTAAAAATTAATTTTTGAGCCTATAATATATATATATATATATATATATATGATGATAATTAACTCCCCGGGATGGTAAATTAAACCGTAGTATATTAGGCTCTAGAAAAAATTTTTAGTTTGGGCACATCATTTTCAATATTTGGGTACAGTGATTTTATATCGTGTATTGTGCCCATATTAACTTAAAATATATTTATTTATTTTCTTCATTATTTTTCTAACAATTATAACACTCAAGATGTTCTAAATTAAACATCTCAATTTTTGATCGATATATACACAATATTTTAATTTACTAATATAAATTTATTCTCTTATATATTGGGCGGGGTACAATAATTGTTTGTTCGGGGTATGAAATGCTCAAAAGTAGGGTACAATTGCATTTCATGTAGGATACACTGCTCAAAGTAATTATAACTTTTTTTTTGTCTGTCCCAAATATATTTTGATCAATAATTAATGCCCAAATATGGCAAATTTAACCATAATATATGAGATTCTATAAAAAATTGTAAGTTTTAAACTTAGGATTTTGTATGGGGTACATTATTTTTAATTGAGGAACATTATTTTCAGTATTGTGGTACATTGGTTTTATATGGTGTATTGTGGCCATATGAATTTTAAAAAAAAATTATATTTATTTATTTTCATAATTATTTTTTGAACAATTTTAACACCGAGATGTGCTAAATTAAAAAAATCTCATTAGTCAATCGGTTAATATACAAAGTAATTTAATTTGCTAATATCAATATTTCGCAGTATATATTGGATGGGGTACAATAGTTGTTTGTTAGGCAAACCGGGCAAAAATTTAGGGCACCATTGCATTTCATATAGGGTGCAATGCCCAAAGTAATTGTAAACATTATTTTTCGGGCAAAATATATTTATGGCAATAATTAACCCCCGGGATGGTAAATTAGACCGTAGTATATGAGGTTCTATAGAAAATTTTAAGTTTCAAACTTTGAATTTTGGGCGGGGTACAATAGTTTTTAATTGGGGCACATCATTTTCAATATTTGGGTACAATTATTTTTTTTGTTGTTTTGTGCCCATGTTAATTAAATATATATATATTTATTTTCTTCATTATTTTCTAACAATTATAACACGTGAGATATTCTACATTAAATATCACAATATTTGATTGGTATATATACAGTATTTTAATTTGCTAATATCAATTTTTCCTTATATATATATATATATATATATTGGACCGGGTACGATAGTTATTTGTTAGGATACATTATGTGCTTGTATGGTAGAATTGCATTTCATATAGGGTACAATTGTTAAAGTTATTGTGAAGAAAATATTTTTCTATCACAAATATATTTCTCTCGATAAGTAACCCGGGAGATGGTAAATTATATCCGTAGTATATGAGTTTCGATAGAAAATTGTAAGTTTAAAACTAAAAATTTTGGGCGGGATACAATTGTTTGTAATTTAGGCACATCATTTTCTGTATGGGGGTACAATGATTTAATATTAGGTACTTAACCTTTATTACTTAAAAATGTATATATATTTATTTTTCTAATTAGTCTCAAACAATTATAACACCCAATATGTTCTAAATTAAACATACCGATATTTGATCGGTAGATTCACAATATTTTAATGTTTTTATATCAATTTTTCCTCATATATTTGGCCGGGTACAATAATTGTTTGTTAATTGGTGTACATTATGCACAAAAGTAGGGTACAATTACATTTTATATAGGGTACAATGGTCAAAGTTATTGTGAAAAATATTTTTCTGTCCCGAATATATGTCTCGCCATAAGTAACTTGGGGAAAGCTAAATTAAACCGTAGTATATGAGGTTCTATAGAAAATTGTAAGTTTAAAACTTAGAATTTTGGCCGAGGTACAATAGTTTTTAATTTCAGATCATTTTCAGTATGGGATACAATAATTTTATATAGTGTACTCGGCCTATATTAATTAAAAATATATTTATTTATTTTTGAAAAATTATAACACTCGAGATGTCTAAATTAAACATCCCAATATTCGATCGGTATATACACAATATGTTAATTTACTAATATAAAATTTTTCCTCTTATATATTAGGCGGGGTACAATAGTAGTTTGTTGGGGTATATTATGTTCAAAAGCAAGGTACAATTGCATTTCATCTGGGGTACACTGCTCAAAATAATTATAAAAAAAAATTATAAAAATTAATAAACTTTTATATGTTAAATATAACTTGTTACTAAATATTAAAAAAAAAAAAAACTTGTTACCTATTGTTATAATCTGCGGTAGCAGGTTAGATGTATTTAATGCAATAATTGTGTGTGGTATACCTCACGGTAATAATGGCTTAATAGCAAGTCAATACTAAATGACTTGACCCTAACATTTCCCTATATATACTTACATATTTCTGTATGCCTATAATTTAGCCCTGAAATTGAAAGGAGATAGGTACCCTGATGATTGTATTACAGGATAATGGTAAGGAATTAGTTAGCTAATCCTTGACCTCTATTGCTTTGTTTGAAGGAAACGGGAATAGAAACAATGAGGGAGAACCTTCATACAGGTTAAGGACATGCTGAGCAAGAATAGGTTGGGCAAAGACAAAGGGAACTTGGACTACAACATTTTGCGGGCTAAGTAACTATAATGTTGCGACTAGTAACAAAAGCTACAATTACTCGTCTAAAAGGACAGGGATAGGATCCTCACCAAAGAATGGAAACTAAGGATGTTTTTCTTGAAAATCTCCGAAACTCCGACCCTCGAAGTTTAACGAGTAACGAGACCATAGCAAATTTACTGAAGAATATAAAAGTCATTTCCTTAACTCTAGACCTTTGTGAAAAACATAACATTAACCCTGTCATTTTCTAATTAAATGTAGATATTGAAGTTGGTAAAACTTAGTCCAAGGCATGTAAAATAGTGAATTTACTCCCAAAACTTAAAATAACTTTTGACTAAACTTTGAGTAAAGTACATTTCAATCATTGCCTGAGAAAATGCTTTCATAAAATTACAGCACAAAATAATGATCATTCAAAAAATATGAAGTAAGATTCATTAGGCTTCACGGTATGTCCATGCTTTAGTTGATAGCATAGAGAAGGCAACCTCCACCCACCCCATAAGGGAGGTGCCCTCTCGCAACATCGACAAACATCAAACCTCTGACAACTTCCACTAGTCCCTCTACACTGAGTTTAAGAGGGACATTATGAGGGAGATGGAGAAACACATCAAGCACGAGGACATGTCTTCTACCTTCATAGCTGAAATCAGGGCTATGGCCATGCTCGTTGGTTTCTGAGAAATGCCGGGAATTGACTCTTGCGACGGGTCCAAAGACCCTATGGATCAAGTCCACCATGCCAATGGGCTCATGGACTTGCTGAATTGTCTGACGACAACAAGTTCCTGGTGTTGCCCACCACATTTCGAGGACCAGCTCGAAGGTGGTACATGTCCCTAAAAGGGAATTCAATGGCATCTTACAAAGAGTTTATGTAGCTATTCGTCTTGGCAGCCAGAACTTGGTAAGCCATCCAGTTTCCTCTAATCAAGTATAGGTTGGATGACCTCTCCAGGATTACAATAAAAGCTACACAGCCGATGCCAGTATGGTGGAAGAAAATGATGTGCATGTCATCCTTCATGGCTTTGTTAGCAGGGTTTGAGGTGGTCCCTTCAACCAAAGTGCTCATTAGATGAATCCATCCAACTGGCAAGAGATTATATAAAAGGGGAGGTCTTGGACCAGGAAAAGATGGGTTATTATCCTATCGAGACATTCTTCTTTAAGAGAAAGTGGGAAGTTACCCACACGGGCAGTCGTGACGACCACGGTTTCAAGGACAGACTGCAATATAGACTGAAGTAAACTGAAAACAAAGACAACTATGGTGAGGAGGATAAAAAGAAAGGCTTGGAGAGAAAGAGATACCTGCTAGAGTTTGATTTGACACCCCTTAACTCCATGAGGGCACAGATGTTAGTGTTGGCATGCTCGACATTTAAAAATCCTTGCCCGATGGGAACTCCAGACAACAAGTGAGACCGCAACAAATTTTGTGCGTTTTATAAGGCGCATAGGCATGACACTGAAGATTGCCACGAGCTTAAGCGCGATATCGAGCAGGTGATCAAGCACGACGAGCTCAAATAGTTCATCGCTAATGTGACAACAAAAAACCAGAGGAAAACAATTGGGCCAAGAGAGTACTATGCCCCAAAAAGAAACTACAAGTCACGAGAGTGATCGACATGGTCAGCAGGGGTCCATACATGGGGCCTCTGCCAACCAGCGCAAGCAGCATGCAAGGGTCGCCTCCAGCTCGGGGAAAAGATGAAGAGCTCGAAAGAGACAAAGCCTATGGTGGAAATCCATTTCACGAATGGGGAATTCTTCCCCGACTAGGTATCCGACAACTCCTTGGTCATTGAGGTCTACATGGCCAACTTGGTGGTTAGATGGGTCCTTATTGACAATGGGTCCTCAGTCAACATCATCATGAAGAAGGCCTTCGACAAGTGCAAGTTTGACAAAGCCCTTATCACACCTGTAAAGACCCCCATTGGTAGGGTTTGGCAACCAACTGACCTACCTCATTGGTAGGATCACATTGTCCATTACGTTGTTCAACAGGTAAAAGCATTGAACGGAGTCCCTAGAATTTGTCATTATGGGTCTGCCATCGGTATACAACACGTTTTTGGGTCCACCGAGACTTAAAAAATTCGAGGCCTTCTCCTCAATAGTACATATGATAGTCAAGTTCCTGACTGAATAAGGGGTGACGCGGTTACGAGACGACATGAAAATAGACAAGGAGTGTTATGTGGCCACCCTAAAAATGGCTAAGAGGGAAAAAACAGGTCCTCGAAGTTGCTGATATAGACCCTTGGATTGAACCCGAGGAGAGATTTTTCGATGCGGGAGCTGCAGTCAGGGAGGTGGACCACTCAAAAGATCAACCCGACCGAAAAGTCCAAATAGGGAAGCGCTTTCCCGATTCTCTTAAATAGCAACTAAAGGCCCTGTTTTGCAACTACAAGGACGTGTTTGCATGGTCCTTTGAATACATGCCTGAGATACTTTGGAGATAATTAAACACAAACTTGCGATCGACCCTACTCATGAGCTGGTGCACCAAAAGAAAAGAACATTCGGGCTGGAAAAAAGAGGTCGACAAGCTTCAAGAAGCAAAATAGTCAGACAAGTCAAATATCAATAATGACAGGCAAACCCAGTCCTTGTTATCGGATGTGTGTAGACTTCAAAGATTTGAACAAGGCTTACCTGAATGACCACTTCCCAGTCTCGAGGGTTGACATCTTGGTGGGCTCCATTGCTGGGTTCAAATACTTGATAATTTGGATACTTACAAGGGATATAGTCAAATATTCCTGAGTGAAAAGGACGTAGAGAAAACTTCATTTACCACAGATAAGGGAAAATATTGACTAAATGTTCTACAACAATTGAAAGTTTGAAAAGGACGAGATCTTTTTAGTCAAAACGCTGTTGATAGGAATCAGTAACCAATCGATGTACCCCGTGGGGAAAACAACCATCTCCATCAACGTGGATGACGGGGAGAAACGCCGAACTGAGTCCCTTGAATTCGTGATCACTGACCAACCATCCACTTATAAGGTCTTCGTCAGACGACTAAGTTTGAACAAATTTGAGGTAATTTCATCAATCCTACATATGATGGTCAAATTCCCAACTTCTACAGGATATAGTCACCTCTACAGCTCTCATAGACCTATGTGAGTATCCTTTTGCATATGCTTTGTTACTATGTGAGTAGGTTTCCAAGTTTTAATATTTGAATTACTTATATGGCTTTGTTATTCTATTTAATTACTGCCTAAATGTTTTAAATGAAAATATCACTAGGTGAAAGTTCAAATGCGTTTCACGATATACTATAGACACAAAATTTTTGATTTCCCCTTTAAACTGAATTTAAACAGTAAAACATAGTGTGTAATTTGTCTTTTGAACATTGAATTTTCCTTTTTCTAGAACCCTCAAGGACTTCATTTTCTCAGTTGAATTCCCTTAGAGTCAAAACTTCATTTCTAGCCACATAGTAGTGAGAAAACACCCACCAAAATTTCAATCAAGAATTTTTGAAAACAATTCCGATCTGAAACTCTTGTCTAGATCAACTAGAGGTACTCAATTTCTGAATTTTCTCCTTGAGGACTCGGAGTTCATCTTGAGAAATATTCCCTCCAACCTCTCATCAATGATAAATTTCAGAAGTGTTGAGGAAGTATATATTATTGCAATGGTGCTTGAAGTATAAATGAAAGGAGTGGAACAAAGGGCCTGTTCTTTTGCAAGTTTTGAAAATTGTTTTGAAAATAGGTTTTAAATAAAATTGTTTTAAAACTGATTCATAGAAACAACGTTTTCAACTCATTTTTCAGAAATGGTTTTGTTTGGCAATTTTAATTTTTTTGGTTTAAAAAAAAAAAAAAAAATCTCAACCCACCACCCTCCCCTCCCCTCCCCACCTCACTTCCCCCTCCCTCCCCTTCCCCCTCCCCAGCACACCCAAATCAACAACAACAACCCATCCTCTCAGCACCACCATCACAAACACCCACCGCCGCAGCCCTCCACTCACCCCCACCCGCCCTTACCGCCTCACCGCTTCCATTACCATCTTCCCCAACAGCCGATCAATCAACTCAGAATCAAAAATCCATCCACAAAAAATCCACTCCGATCCCCAAAATTCAACATAAATCGAAATCAAAACCAAGAACTAAATCATTTCAACCTTGAGGAGGAGGAACACTGACAGGTGGCTACTGATTGTAATAACTCATAATTTAACTTTTAACCTAAAGAACAAAAAATCAAAAGATAGAAGAGAAAAAAATCCCCAGAGAAAATTGTTGAAAAAAGATAAAGAAACCAAAAGGGAAGCGATGATGAGAGAGAGAGAGAGAGAGAGAGAGAGAGAGAGAGAGAGAGAACAGAGGTTTAGGGGCTAATATATATATATATATAAATATAGTGCAGATAGATGGATGGGTCAGAAGGGGACTCCTCATCATTGTCGGCTCGTTTTTCGGAGGGAGAGGAAGAGAGAATTGTGGTGAAGAAGAAGATGGCAGATTCTTCCTCATCGTTATCAGCGGCACTTCTTCTGGTTTTCATCGTTGTCTACGGCGCTTCTTCTAGTTTTCATCGTTGTCGTCGGTGGCGAAGAAAGATGAAGATGAAGGAAATAAGTGGGTTGCATTAGAATTTTTTTGGGTTTGAGAATTGGGTTTCAAAACTGGATTGTGGAACATTGTTTTGTTTTAGTTTTGGGTTTCAAACCCAAAACAAAACCAAAACAGGTTTGAAAACAATGAAAAGAACAAGCCCAAAGTGTCACTTTGTTCCACTCTTTTCATTTATACTTGAGAAAACATGAGTATTGAAAATCTAAAAAATTCGTAGATTTCCAAATTTAAAAGAATTCCTACCAAGATGACATATCCTGCTGTAGGTGTCCCCACATGAGCTTCGGGTAACAAAATATGAAATGGTACCATAGACACTTTGACAACGAAAGAGGCAAAAAAAGCAATTCATGTAAAGATTTGACGCCGCTCACTAAATTCTGTGGTTAATTACCTAAAATGATCCGATGACAAATTACCTAAAATGGCTCTTTCTAAAAATTTTAATTGCAAGCGAAATTCCCAATCAAAGATTTATAAAAACTAAATTGAAAGGTCAAATTGTATCATGAAGACTAAAATTAGGGATTTTATAGATGTTCGAAAAGGCTTGCATTAGTTTTTTATGACATGTTTACTTTTACCCATTGAAAAATCTTCATGCTGTTCTTAGACTCTTCTTAGGTCAATTGAACAGCCCTCAGCGCCCAACCCTCTAGGACCAATTGAACAAACTAGACTAGTTGAACCACTCAGGGATAAGTTAAATTTCTCTGCTTCAATTTTCTAGTTTTTCTAACTCTAAAATCTTTTCTACTAATGTTTTATTAATTTATTAACCTGATTTTCCCTTACAATCAAGACCACTTGCGAATCATTACACACTTTCTTTCTAACTTATTAGAAAAATAATAAATAACACCATGGATTTAACACCACCAGTGAGTAGGTAGAGCAACCCACAATGAACGCCAACTAGCTGAGCAAAAATAAGTGAAAGTTCTCACGAAATTAACCAAAAAATAAAATTAATGAAGGACATAGGAGTACCATGAAAGGGCAATCGCAACATCAATTCTCTTTCTAGCATAGATAAGTAATTGTACCAAATAAAAAATAACATAATCATCTTGCTTATAGAACTAAACTCCAATCGAATTAATAATTCACCAAAAAATAAAAAATACTGAATCACATATGATTCTTTGCTTATTTTTTTGGTAGATTATTAATCGAGTAGAGTTTAACTCTAAGATCTCATCATACTATAAACTGATAACCAGCACAAATATAATAATAAGGGAGTATATGAAAACAAAATTTGAAAATATATGCTTGAAAGAAGAAGAATGGAATGATTTTATTTCTGGTAGTCAAATATATATATAAGAGTCAAACAGTTTGTTGGATATGAATGTCACAATTAATTTGCGAATCCGATTTAATGACTGTTTAACAATCTGTATTGATGAATAATTGTATAAAATATACTATTACTGTTTTCAGATCACATAGCACGTATAAATTTTAAAAAATTCATTCGTATTGTATGTTTAAAGTATTATGGAAAAATAGCACTTTTAGTCTTTTATATTTGGTCCCTTGAAAGTTTTGGTCTTTTTGTTTTGATTTTGACACATTTATCTTATGTGTTTGTATGTTTTGGCACATTTGATCCTTTTCGCCAGCTATCAAATCAGTAAATAATTTTGGACTTTTTAAAAAAAATCACAAAAAATTTGGATTATATTGTAATAAGTAAATCATTAATAAATCTAATATTTTTTTTAACAACATTTATTTCCCTTTCCTTTCATATCTAATTTTATTTTTGCCTCCTTTTCCGTATTTATTTTATTTTTATAGCATTAATTTATATTCCATTTTCTTTTTGATATTCGCTGGTGTGCATAAAAATAGCTAAAACCCATTGGGCCTGGCCCAATCAAGACAAAGAGAGCTTAAGCATAAAAAGACAGGCTTAGGTTGACCTCGTCCAGGATGACCTGGGGAGCTGACATCGGCAGGTAGCAAACCAAGCTAGAGAAATAGCTTAGGTCAGTAACATTCAAAATAACTGAGCCCGGGACATTTAGGTCGGAATAACGGTAACAATGACATGATTGCTAGGCCATATTAAGGGGCAGGAATCTAGGACTGGTTTCATGCAGGAGTTACTCACTACAATAATTACAAAGGTGTCATCATGATGAAGGAGCCTTATCCGAGGCATAAATAGCAAAGGAGTTACAAAGGCATTCAAGTCACCATGAATGAGGAGGCAATTAAGGTGTGCAATCAATGTGCCAGCTCATCGTAACACCAACGGACACTTCAAGGTGAGGCTATATATATTCAGTATTCAGACTCATTTTAGGTACGCAATTCTTTACGAACTTAAGCTCTTGGTCGATTCAGTTTACCCACATACTCTACCAACTTGAGCGTCGGAGTGGAACAGGGGGGATAGCCCCGCTTGTTTCTTATTTCTTGCTCCTGTTACTAGATTCCTCAAGAAGGCTGCTAAGCCGAGCCAGCTTCCCAAATCTGAGCTCCGCTCTCACCAATCTGAGCTCCCGGGCTTGAATCTGAGCTCCGCTCTCACCCATCCGAGCTACCAATTTGCAGATCCAAGCTATACATTTAAATCTTCATCCAGCCGATCGAAACATCTAGATCTGGACATTTTGTGTCACATCATTCGGTATTCATGATTTAACCTCATGTACAATAACAAATTGCACTTTAGAATATAGAATGATTGTAAAGCACCGTTTAGTTATTCACCTGCAGTTTATTAGAAATGAAAATTGGGTAAAAATGTATTTTTGCCTACATAATTTTTTCATATGAAGGCTATATATTTTGGTACAATCATTTTTTATTTTGATAGTTGTTAGCATTTTTCCATTTTAGCCTTGTTTCGTTGGGTGTAATTTTTTTTTATTTTCATCGCAATTGGAAGCATTTCATAAATTTCACAAATCTCGAAGACAAAGTTGGGTAATTTGGACAAACCTTGAGGGAATAAATATAATTTACACATAAAAAGTTCCCTATTTGCCCAATAGGGGTATTGTTGTAAAAAGTTTAATTCTAACATTTGATAATGACATTTAATGGCCATTGGAGCCAATCCAAATTAAGGTAAGATTAAAACAAAAAGCCCAATCCATAAACAAAAAGTGCCTACACATAAAACTCGGAAACTTATGCAGATTGTATAAATTCAACAGATCCAGTTCTTGTGGATTAATAATCACTACTCCCTCCATTCCTAAGGGCATTTCCATCCATTTCACAATTTTCCAGTATACTATTTCACAATTTTCTAGCAGAGTAATTTTACTTTAATCCTCACTTTATTTTCCACTCTAAAAAAGTATTCCATTTAGATTTCTTTTTATATTTATATTTATTACTTTTATACTATCACATTTTATTACAAAACAAATCCTAAAGTTTCTTTAATGTTACGTATTAATCCAATACAATAAAATTTAATAATATGAACACAACAATTAATTGATTTCATTCACAATATAATTAACACACACTTTTTTTTTTATCTTAATAATATAACAAACAAAGAAATAAAACTTACGTTAGACAACTACCAATACAATAATAAAAAGACTAAACCAAACTAATCAATCCACGCAAAACAATGTTGTGCTGTTATAAACATGCCTGTTTTGAGGGTTTAGGGTTTTAGGTGTACTGATGTTCTGGTTACTGTGAGTCGATGATGTTTCAAATATGATAAAGAACACTAATTGGCCAAAATCCAAAAGCACATTTGATAACAACAATTCCAAATAATGATGGCGGAGTTTATGCTATAATTACCATGAGAACTACACCCAACCATAATTTGATGTAGAAGCATATTTCACATTCAACTTGCATTCGCATTGCTCATTTTATTGATTGAACCATATGACATTTCATATGATTGATGAATAGGGAGACCATATCATTCCCTGAATATTGAATATGAAATTTTCATCTGAAAAAACCCAAATTTTAATAGCAATCAGGATATAATCTAGTAGATGAATGCTTCAATCTATGTGGTTATCGAAGGTTATAGATGACCCCTTTATGTTAAACAAAGCTTCTAATGACTCACTCGTATTTTTTTTTAAATTTGTAACATTTGAAAATTTTGTCATCTGTAACAGTTAGAGGGTTAATTTTGTCATTTTACTATGGAATGTTAAAAACATCGAAATTTTTTTTTTTTCCTTCTTCTTCTTCTGGGTTGTGATAGGACTAGGTCAGTTTTGCTTTTGTTACAACAAAGAAACAAGTCCTAGATATGTAATTTGTTTTACCTAACATATGGCGTAATGTAGATAACAATGAAATATACGACAAAGTCAGCTAAGGGAATTCCAGCATAGATGAAGTTTTGTGAAAGATTGGACAGGGAGCTTGTGCTCCACACTACAACACTTCATTTGCTTCCGCTCACAAGTCTGTGTTGGAGATTTTCCAATAATTAAGCCAAAGGAAGAAGGAATTAGGAGCTAGCATGCTATGTCCCGTGCGAGTCGCATGGGACATCGGATGGTGTCCAGAAGCCAAGCTCAAGCTAAACTGTAGTCGAGCAAGCACTCGTGCGAGTCGCACGAGTACTTTGACATGCTCTAGTGAGTTTATTCTTCCTGAAGAGTTGCATATATTTGAAAAGTGTGATTCCGAACTCAATTCTTATCCAAATTCAGTTCCATTTCTTCTTATCTCTTCGTAAGAGTTGTGGCTATTGAATGACACACTTTGGAGGTCTATAAATAGACTCCTTCGTACAGATTTTGCATGACACAAAATCATTCTCACTTTACAAGATTTCTTGATCTTTTTTCTCTTGTTTTGGTTTTGTTTAAGTCAGTGCAGACTTACTACAAAAAACTTCATCTTATCCCATAAGGACATCAGTTCCGAATCTCTTTGCACACCAAAGGGAACTAATAAAACCTAAAGAAAAGTGCATTTGTACAATTTGAAGCAGTATTTCCTTTTTACTATATCTTGTAATGGATTAGTGTTTACAGAATAAATTCTTGATTTCTTTTTGGTTAGTCATTGTTGTGTTATCTGAAAGTTATATCCAACAATCTTTAGGTTTAAGTAAGCCTTTCAATGGCTACCAGTGTTAAGGACTTGACTTCATCCATTGTCAAGTTAGATCGATTCGATGGAGGCAACTTCACAAGATGGAAGAAGAGAATCCACTTCTTGCTTGTTTCTCTAAAGGTGGTGTATGTCCTGAATATGCCAAAGCCACCGGTTGAAGATGATAAAAATCTGTTGCAGACGAGGAAGCGCCACAAGTGGGAGAATGACGATGAGATTTGTCATGGACACATCCTTAATGTAATGCAAGACAACCTGCTTGATGTTTACCATACAATTCCCACAACAAGAGAATTGATGGACAAGTTAGCGGCAAGGTACATGATAGAAGATGATACAAGTAAGAAGTTTCTTGTCTCAACTTTCTTTAACTTTAAAATACTTGATAATAGACTAGTTATGGAACAATTCACTGAATTGGAAAAACTCTTAAATCATTTTAATCAACATAACTTGGTCATGGATTAATCAATCATTGTTTTGGTAATGATTGACAAACTTCCCCTCTCCTGGAAAGATTTCAAGAAGGATCTCAAACACAAGAAAGAAGAGATCACTCTTGAAGGATTGGCTCATTCTCTTCGCATAGAAGAAGAATTTTGGGTGCAGGAAAATTCTCAAAATAATTAGAATCTGCATGAAAATGACAAAGACAAGGAATAGGCCAACAAAGTCAATGTCATTGATGAAAGACAAGAGAACAAGTCCAAGAAGAGGATCAGAGATAATGATGATCATGGAAAAAGCAAAAAGAAAAAAAGGCAAGTGTTTTCATTGCAATAAAAAGGGACACTACAAAAATGAGTGTTGATTGCTGAAGAAACAAAAGAAAGAGGAAAGTTCTTCAAGCGATGAAGATGCAGAAGTACCTGTGGCCATGATGTAATCATATTTGTTATGTCCTAAAGGAGGGTTGTATGTAGGAAAACTACGTATGTAATTACTTGGGTTTTATTAATATTATTTGTTGTAATATTAATATTGATTTGGAATAGAGTTATAATTTGCTGAAGTTATAATTAAGTTACATGGTATATAAATTTAGTATACATGTGGTATGTCAAAACTTATTTGAAATTATTAAGATGAGATAACTTGATTGTGAAGTATTGTGTTGTGAAATTATGATTACATTATTTGTGTAAAATTATGTAAGTAATTTGCATGTCAACGTGTGTTTGAAAACATATGATGTTTAGTGCATGGTTTCCTTCTGAAAATAGGATTGGTTCATGCATGTTAGTTTCATACTTAAATATGCAATGTTAGGATTGTCATTATGAGTAATTCTTAAAAGCTCCATTTTGTATATTGGGAACAAGAATTAACTTAAGAAGGATAATAGAGATTGTATGAACATACTTAACATGATTGCTTTTGATAAATTTGAAGCTATGACTAGAACTTCAATATGAATCAAATGTTGTAAGTTTGATTTGTGGGTTGTTTTGAAACATGATTTTTAAGTATTTACTGTGATCATTTTTGGATTATGTTTTAGTTAAATCATGAATGGTAAAGTGAGAAATGATTGTTCTATCATTGTTAAATTCAAGTTAAATGCATGAATGTAAGGCTTAAAGTTCCATATTAATTTGTAAGTTTTAGCTACAAAATTCTGAACTTTACTTATGCAATAAGTTTGTGACATATTCGTTAAAGGTATGCTTTAATGATTGCTTGTATGCTCACACAAAGGAAAATGAACCTTGGTTAAGGAATCATTTGTAAATTGATGGGCAAAAAAGATCAATAGAAATGGATTAAAGTCCATCTTAAGTCACTAAACGGTGGGATCTTAATCTCTGAGATTAAGTAACCATTGGATTAGTGATTTGAACACTCAATGAGAGAGTTTGATTAAGCCAAATTACGAAAAATAAAGAATGGACTAAGGACTGATAGAACGATTATCTTCATCAAGAAACATGTCTTAGACTATTTTTACAATGGAATCCTCAATTCATTTCTAGTTGAACTGCTAGTTGTGAATTCAATGTAGCGAAACATACATTGTCTAAATAGTTGGAACACTAAAATTTTAGTGTTATAACTCGCCAGTGAGTACAAGTTGAACTTGGAGTTCTTAAGCAGTCCAAGATAATGCCAAATTTAAGAAAGTAATAAAATGCTGAAAATTCTCATATGATAGGGAATGTATAATGAATACTCATAAAAGATTTTTGGTTAAATCTTGGAAACATTCATGAAGGGATTGAGGCACATAGTTGTTATGCGTTGTTTATAACATGTAGTAGAAAAGAAAACTTGTGTGTAATTACATTAAGGCTTGTCAATGGACTGTTCGTTCAAAGCTTGTCTACAAAATTAGTTCGACAGGTTTGTATGATGTTTTCACTAAGGCTTTGGTTCAATTGAAAGATACCATAGCTAATGCATAAGTTATCCGGAAAGGTTCTTGACCTTTGGAAAAAGGCAATTTTCTAAATCATTGGAAAATGGCAGGGGATTGTTGGAGATTTTCCAATAATTAAGCTAAAAGAAGAAGAAATCAGGAGCCAGCATGCTATGTCTTGTGCGAGTCACACGGGACATTGGATGGTGTCCAGAAGCCAAGCTCAAGCTAAACTGAAGCCGAGCGAGCACTCGTGCGAGTCGCACGAGTGCTCGACGAGCTTCAGCAGCTTGTGCGAGCACTCGTGTGAGTCGCACGCATGCTCGGATTGACTACAGAAAGCTTCAAGAGCATTTTAGTAACTTGTAGAGCACTTGTGCGAGTAACACGAGAACTCTGACATGCTCTAGTGAGTTTTTTCTTCCTGAAGAGTTGAATCTCTTTACGAAAAGTGTGATTCCGAACTCAATTCTTATCCGAATTCAGTTTCGTTTCTTCCTACCTCTTCGTAAGAGTTGTGGCTATTGAATGACACCCTTTGGAGTTCTATAAATAGACTCCTTAGGAAGGATTTTACAAGACACAAAATCATTCTCACTTTACAAGATTTTCTTGCTCTTTTCTTTCTTGTTTTGGTTTTGTTTAAGTTAGTGCAGGCTTACTACAAAAGACTTCATCTTATCTCATAAGGACATTAGTTCCAGATCTCTTTACACACTAAAGGGAACTACTAAAACCTAAAGAAAAGTGCATTTGTACGATTTGAAGCAGCATTTCCTATTTACTATATCTTGTAATAGATTAGTGTTTACAGACTAAATTCTTGATTTCTTTTTGGTTAGTCATTGTTGTATTATCTAGAAATTATATCTAACAGTTTGTTGGTTAGGGAGATGAGTACAAAGTGGGTTTGTATTTATGTTGGTCAGGAGATGAATAAAAGTGGAAATTAATGGAACTCATAGCTTCTCTCTCCCTTTATTTTCTGAAATTATAGTATGCCCAACTTCATCTCTTTCACCAAAATTGCAGCTCTTTAGATTTTCGATGCAAATTATGCATGGGTCCTTTTCACTTTTGTTATGGTTTGGATTATTTTCAAATGAGTTTCAGGATTGGAATATATGTATGTTTAATGGCAATTGTGATGGCGGTGATGATCAGGCTACGGTGGTGGTGGAAGGTGGGTTGTGTTCATAACATGCCACTGCTTTGATTTTTTTTTTTTTTTAAATACTTACATATTTTTAGAACAAAAAAAATTAAAATTCTATAAATGAAGGGAAAAAAATAATTAAAATGTAGATAAAAATTTATTTGTCAAATAATATTTATAATGTAAAAACAAGGAAATAAAAAATGAGTAATTGGGGTGGTTAACCATATTTCCTTAAAATTATTGCAATTTATGACTTTTCAGTGGAGTAATTTAGTTGGTTAGAAGCATATCTAGTTTTTATAATAAAAAAAAAAAGAGGAATAAAATAAAAGAACCGTATTTAAAATATTAAAAATTATGACTGGTAAAAAAATTAATTTTCAAGATAATATTATTATCGTAATCAAAGTTCGTAAAAGTAAAAGTTATGAATTTATAAAAGTTTCAAGGTAATTTTAAAAACTCAAAATTTAAATATATATTGTGTTAGGGTGAATATGTAATTTGAAGGAATGAGAAAGTCATTTTATTTGTATTAAGGGTAAATCTATCATTTAGCATAACAACTTTTAAAAAAAAAAAATAGTTGACTTTTGAAAACATCCCTTTTTAATGTGTTCAACCTATGAGGGGAAGAGGGTGAATTAGGTTCCTTGGCAATTTAAAAATTTCTTGTAAAAGGAACTTTGAAAACTCTTTTCAAAAATAAGTTTTAAAACCAATTTAAAACTAGTTTCCCAAGTGAGGTGTGTGGAATGATTTGCAAAATCGAAAGCAAATAAATAAGAAGGCAAGATACATCAATTTATAGTGGTTCCATTCCCCTAGCTTGAATCCTAGTCCACACCCCAAGTTTTACAACTTGAGAATTCCTAATCAAATTTAGGGAACACTTAAAGGTGTGCTTCAAAACAATATAGTTTCTTAAGATCAAACTTTTTATCTTAAGACATTTCTCCCATGGCTAATCTAACTTTAGACTAGAACTTCCTTGCCGAAAAATAGCAATGGCTATTTTGCCTAATCCTTCCTCAAGGACTTAGGCCTTACTCAAAACTCCCTTTGCCTAATTCATAGGGCATTTGCTTAATCAACCTCTTGATCAAGACTTTTCCCATATTGCCTAACATACCTCTAATCTTAGGACTTTACCTCTTTTCCTAATCTCAACCTCTTGCGATAGGTCTTCTACAAACGCCTCAACCAACCTCTTAGTTAGAACTTTTACAGATTCCTAAACTCAACCCCTTGAGTTAGAACTTCTCCTTATCTTCTTACTCCCCCCTACATCTTGCCTAACTCTTAATCAAGAGTTTAGGACTTTTCCTAATCATACATAATGCCTACACTCAAATTCTCGAGTTAGGACTTCACTAATTAAGCGAAAATATGAAAATCTCCCTAAGATGGAATTTACAAAGATGCACTCTCTAATGGGGCACAAAGGCCTCTTACTTGAAGTTTACTCAAACACTACTACAAAATGGACTTTCTACGGCGGTGCTTTAACGGCGGAAAGACCAAAACCGCTATTAAAAAGAAAGTACAGACTTTCTACGGCGGTTCTATATAAAACTGCCGTAGAAAGGGACTTTCTACGGCGGTTAGAAATAAACCGCCGTAGAAACGGACTTTCTACGGCGGTTTTTGATAACCGCCGTAGAATGTCACCTTTTTACGGCGGTTAGAAATAAAACCGCCGTAGAAAGTCCCCTTTTTACGGCGGTGTAGAAAGTCCCCTTTTTACGGCTGTTTTCAAAAACTGCCGTAAAAAGGGGACTTTCTACGGCGGTTTTATTTCTAACCGCCGTAGAAAGTCCCTTTCTAGACGGTTGTATTTCTAATCGCCATATAATTAATAAATATGAAAAAATACATATTTATTATTAAATTTAAAAAAATTTGGGGGTTAATTTACAAAAATAGAAAAACTAGAAATTAATAGGAATAGAGGAACGGGCGGGAATTCACAATTACGGGCTTTTTACGGCGAATTTATTAAAACCGCCGTAGAAATGGACTTTCTACGGCGGTTGTAATTGAAACCGCCATAGAAAGTTACTTCTATGGCGGTTTTAATAAAAAACGCCATAGAAACTTGATTTTGTTTGAATTTTAAGGGTTTCCCTTTGTTTCCATCTCTAACCGGCCGTGGCTTCCCCCTGTTTCCATCTCTAGCAAACCGAAGCATTCTCTCGTTGCCGACGCCCATCCTCTTTCCGTTGGTTTTTTCTCTTGTCTTCCCCCGAAGTCGTTCTTCCGGTAGCGTTGATAACAAGATCCGCTGTCACCCACCTCCGGATATGGTTTCTTAATCGGCCATCACCCACCACTTGGAGTTAATCCCCCATCATAATTTCACCACAATCGGTCCTTGTTGTGGGCTTCAAATCATAAAAAAGGTAATATAGAATAGTTTCAACTTTATTTAAGCTTTACAAATTTTATTGTTACTTGATTATTGTGATTGGCCTAGGGTTTATTATTAGTGTTAAATTCGGGTTTGGTGAGATGATGAATGATTAAATTCGGGTTTAATTAGTGTTCTATCGGTGATTATTGTATTGTTGTTACTGTTAATGATTAAATTAATTAGAATTTGATGGATGCACGCAAAAATTTTGTGAAGTTTGGTGGTTGTTCGGTTTATTAGCATGGAAGTTTTTGATATATATATTTTGAATAAAGTTGAAATATATATATATATATATCAAAACCTTTCTAAGGCTGTTCCTGCTATTTTTGATATATATTTTTTGAATGTAGAGAAAAAAATGAAATATTAAATTTTTTTTTTACAAATTTGGTACTTTCTACAGCGGTTATCTTCAAAACCGCCGTAGAAAGTTCGGACTTTCTACGGCGGTTTTGAAAAAAACCGCCGTAGAAAGTCCGAACTTTCTATGGCGGTTCACAACCGCCGTAGAAAGTCCGTAAACTTTCTACGGCTGCCGGATAGATGGCGGTTCAAAAATGCCAAAAACCGCCTTTAAAAGCCCTAAAAAACCGCCATTAAAAGTCATTTTTGTAGTAGTGAAAATCCTACCAGAATATGAAATTCATTTGCACATGGATGTTTCTCACTTATAGGAGAGTATGCTTGACTTCTTGGGGTTTCAAAATGAGCCTTTGAAGTGTAGGAAGTATTTATAGAAATGGCCAAGGCTTGCTTCAATTGCTACTTGCTTTTTGAAAATTTCAGTTGACGTAAGGCTGTGTGTGCAATTCGTACGAGGTTAAGCACCAGTCTTTGAACTTTCCGACGGCTAATTTTTGGACATACTTGGAAGCTTTTCCACCCGTGCAATGGTACGTGCGACCGCACGAGGTTTCGCACATGACTCAACCTTCACGGTGTTCAAACGCTCCAACGACTACTGATTGGTGCTACTTCTAACTCGCATTAATTTCTTTGTCGTTAGTACGTGGGACACGTCATGCGATTCGAACATAGTTTCGCACAAATGTCTTTGCGGCGTTCGAACCTCCAACGGCTACTGAGTCTTTTGACTTACTTTTGGTCTTGCATTAATTGCTTCGCCCGTATGATGTGTGACACGTTGTGTGATTCGCAGTCGCCTTCGTACAACATCATTTTTATTTCAGCCATTTTTATTTTTCTTCAGTTTTGCGATTTTCAGCCGTGCGAAAGGTGGTGCGATTCGTACACCTCTTCACATTCTCCATTTTCCAACTTTCGGCCGTTTATCTTTTCTTACTTTATTGACTACCTTGTGTGCGATACAGGTCTTCACACCAAACTTTGCTACACTTTTTCTACATTTTTTTACAAAAATCTTCAAGTGCAAAGAATTAAACAAAATTATTTATTTTTTGACCTATCATCAAAACTAGGATTGAACCATAGGTCTAACAACTTTAATGGTTGACTATTAAAGTTAAAGGAAATTTCAAATGTTATACATTTCAAAAAACATGAGGGGGTCATCCATAACTTTCGACAACCATAGGAGGTTAATTTTGTGGTTAGCGAAAGTTATGGATACTAAATAATTAATTTTAAAACTAATATATAAACTTTGAGTACTTATTACTCATCTGATATTAACATCGCAAAATTCATATAATAAAGATTTGATTACTTAGTTATATAATAATTGAGAAGTTTTAAAATTTGTAATTTATTTATTACTATTGTAAAATAATATAAAAATTTATGAAAACAAACACTTTTAAAATTGCAAAATTGAAGAAAATTTTTATTTTATTAAATAACAAAAAACACTTTTTCTTTATGTATTTTATTAAAAACACTTTTTCTTTATGTATTTTTGTAAAATTTAAATATATGTAATCATAAAATTAAATCTGTATCGTTTAAAATTTATAAAAATTGACATTAAACACTATTATAATTTATTTTTAAATTATTTTTTCTTGGTGTTATATGTATGAACATGTACTCAAAACCCAAGCTTGAATTACCAGAGATTGACCTTCCAAGACAGAATGATGATTATCATTAGCTTATGCAACAGATATGTTATGACGCGTCACCTCAAATTTCAAGTGGTATATGAAATGTATTATATTTACAACATCACAACAAGAAAATTCATCAACTAGCTTTTCCTGACTGGAGAGGGTGAAAGGAAGATTACTGTTGGCAACATGCAAGGTGAGAGTAATTGTGCAATGGAAATATACTAATTAGAAACTAGAGAGTGGAGACCATGAAAACTCTGCCTATGCGTTTCTTTCAAAAAGATTTGTAAACCTGAGGTTGATTAGGTCAGGAGGGTTCCTATGCTTGGTTAATATTGAAATCTATATATTCCAAATGCATTTTAGAGTGACTATTTGCTTTTAAAATTCAATTTTCACAATTTTATAGGATAGCGTGTCCATAAAGGAAAAAAAAAAATGTATGGTTTGAATATGCATTTTGAATTTGATTTTTAAAAAATATATTATAAATGTGAAAAAATCTATTATAAATGTGGAAATATATATTTAAATTTAAAAGAAATCTATTAAAAATAAGGAGAAATTATTAAAAGTCTTCCTTGTGATTTAAAAAGCTACGATTTTTTAATTTTCATAGCATGAATGTAATCCATTACTCATGCTCGTACATAGCATATGCCATCGAATGCGCATGCTTTTTAAGTATAGCGGTTTAGTCCATTTTCTTTGCACCAAGATTGCCCTTTTATTTTACCTATTTCCTCTTCTTTTTGAAAAATAAAAAAAATAAATTTCTCACTAGCAACTCTACGGTATCATCACCATCAGCAACACCATCGCCATAACCACCACACCTCTTATTTTGAACCGCATCAATTCTATAGTGAAATCCAAGGGTTTTTTTCCCCAATATTTATATTGGGGCCAAAAATTACCAAAATAGACTATTTTTTTTTCATTCCCAAAATATAAAAAACGAAGTTGGGAGATTCGTTTTCAATGAAAACGAATCTCCCGACTTCGTTTCCTTCAAGAATAACAAAAAAAAAAATTTTTAAAAATTTAAAAAAATCTTGAAGAAAACGAATTCATGGAATTCGTTTCCAAAGAAAACGAATTCCTTCATTCTTTTTTTTTTTTTTATTAATTTCAAATTAATTTTTTCCTTTTTTGTTTTTTATTAATTTCATTAATTCAAAAGAACCCCCATAATTCATTTTTGAGTTGTTATGAAAAAAAGCAAAATATAATTATATAACTGAAATTTTTAATTGTAATTTAATAAAATTTTAGAGGAAGTAATTTACGGCATTTTTTGAAATGGTGGTCAATTACATTTGTCTTCTTTATTCTCTCCATTTTCTATATTATCGCGCCTGCCTAATCCCACTAGTATTCCCGATGCAAGCTCATTTAAACTAAAAACAATTAAAAATGGAAACATCAATATCGGTCTAATGTTATTTCTCTTTGAGAGAAACAAATTTATGAGTTTTGTTTTTAATGGAATTAATTATTTTTAAAACATAAATGTGTGACTAAATTTTTAAAGATAAATAAATTCCCCAAATTCATTTATACGGAGATTTTATGTATTTCAAAAAATGCCGTAAATTACTTCTTCTAAAATTTTATTGAATTACAAATTAAAATTTCAGTTATATAATTATGTTTTGCCTTTTTTTTAATTTTTTATAACAACTCAAAAACGATTTACGGGGGTTCGTTTCGAAAACCCTAAAATTTGTTTTTCATTAAATAGTATTTATTTTTTAAAAATGAATAAAAACTTAGAAACATGTTGGTGAACCGTTTTCAATGAAAATAATTATTTAATTTTTTAAAATTCGTTTAAATATAATTATTTTTATTTATTTTAAAAATCATTTTAGTGGAATTCGTTTCTTAATGAAATTAATAAAAAACAAAAAAATAAAAAATTAATTATGAAATTCGTTTATTAATGCAATTACTAAAAAACAAAAAAGAAGGAAAACGAATGTATGGAATTCGTTTTCAAAAGAAAACGAATTCCATGCATTCGTTTTCTTCAAGAAAATTTTTTTTTTTTGGTTAGTTTTGAAGAAAACGAAGTTGGGAGATTCGTTTTCAAATGAAAACGAATCCCCCAACTTCGTTTTCTATAGTTTACACTACTACAAAAAGGGGCTTTAATGGCGGTTAATAAGGGCTTTTAACGGCGGGCTTTAGCATTTTTGAACCGCCATCTATCTGGCAGCCGTAGTAAGTTGCGGACTTTCTACGGCGGTTAGAACCGCAGTAGAAAGTTCGGACTTTCTACGGCGGTTCGTGGTTGAACCGCCGTAGAAAGTGTGGACTTTCTACTGCGGTTCAAGGTTGAACCGCAGTAGAAATTTACACTTTCAACGGCGGTTCATGGTTGAACCGCCGTTGAAAGTGAGACTTTCTACTGCGGTTCAACCATGAACCGCCGTTGAAAGTGGCCACTTTTTACACCCGAACCGCATTAAAAGCATTAAAAACCTGCTGCTAAAACCTGGTTTAAAGCAAAACCTGCTGTTAAAACTTGAAATTTAATACAAATGTCACCAATATACAAATTGAAATCGATTTTATAATACAGCATATCCAAAAAATATTTGTACAACTCTAATATGAACAAGTTTAATTAGTATCCTTCAACTACGGCGGATGCTCCAAAATATAACGAGCGCATATTTTTCACACTGCATCTATATCCACATTGCTTAATGGAGTGCGGTCGAGCTTGAAGTGCTGCAACAGAATTTTTGAAATTAAAAAGTAACCGAGTAGCAAAATGAAATACAGTCAATTAAGTAAGTTATGAGAAATATTTACCTTTTCAAGTGCCAATGTGGATGATTTCATTGCTATTTGGTACATGTAGTGCATTACATAGTACCCACACTCCCAATTGCTCGTTTGCTTTTTATGCTAATGAATTAATATATACGAGTTAGAAGATCATACAATTAATTGTATACAACACAACGTTTAGTAAAAAATTTAATATTCATAACTTCACTCATATTAATCTAATTAATTAAATAACTAGGACTCACAAAAATCTACTGATCGAAAAGGCAATTGCATGTATATATTAACTAACCTACAGTATTGGACTCACGGATTGCATGCATAAATCAAATACCTCAATAAATAACTTGACTAACTAATAAATTAATTGACTAACACTACTAACTTAGGCTACTGGACTCACGGATTTAATTAAAACAACTAACACTACTAATTGCTTAGGCTACTAGACTCACGGATGTAATTAAAAATTTTAATAACATCCAATTTTACCTTAACTACTATCCACGAAGGTTGCATATGCACATTTCTGGGCAATCCTAAGAAAGCTTGATAGTTAAACATCACCCTATAAAAATGAAAGCGGAACGAAAATAATTAGCAATATATGGATATATAGGCATTCTAACAGTTGTTAATACATATAACTCACTCTCTATAAGCTCCACCGCCTCCTCTTTCTGTGGATTTTGTCAAGAATCAAACCAGTAGACAACCTTTTCTACTGGTCTAATGGCTATTAGCATCCAATGTTCACTGCAAACAAAAAATTTAATGACGTCAGATCTTTATATCAGTGTTTCTTAAATATTAGAGAAGCGCTTACAGTGTCACTTACCCCTGAATATAAGGCACCAGATACATTTCTTTATTCCTATCCTTCAAGTTTCGCGCAATGTAGTTTACCCTAGCTTCAAGCGTATTTCCTATGGGTGTGACATGATCAGACGAGAGGAAACCTATCCCCTTTCTCCCATTCCTTTCAACTAACTCATGTAAAGCTCTAAAGAATTTACAAAAAGGGCTTCATTGGTTAGTCTAGGCACATGGAATGCATACTATATATATAACAATAATTAAGTGGAAACTCACTGGATGAACAACTGCATCAAACTGTTTGAGACCTGGCTTTCTCTGGTCAATAACTCTAGGAGATCCCCTCGATCCATCCCATTAGGCAGGTCCAAACCTATGACTTCTCTTGTCATTTCAAAGAAGAAGCCATTGAAGTCCGAATCATTCTCCATTCGGAGCTGTAACTCTTGCAATGGATCAGATGTCGATGAGGATGACATCTCAGTCGGAACCGTCGCCGAAGGAGATGTCTTGTCATCCATAGAATTCATCCGGCCTTTTTTCTTTTGGGCACTTTTATCCACCTAACATCATTTGAAATAACATTAAATATACAAAACGGTATTAAGTGATTCACAAATAAATGAAATAATATACCTTGTTTACCGGAGCCGGCTGAATAATTTCAATCAACTCTATAGGCCATTCCACGAAAAAGGACTTGGCCATTCCCACTGTCTCAGCCTCTTCCTCGGGAAATGGTAGCGGGGCACAGTCATCATAGGAAATTTTAATTGTGACCCTCGTGCAACCTTTCCTAACCTCTCGCCCGTGGTGCTTGCTTTGCTTATAAATATTTCCTTTTGCCACAAGCTTACGCCGCTTTTGCGAATCCTCAGAGAGGAACAGATGGCATTCACACCCGTCCTTAGATAATAGGCAAGCGAATGAACATTAATCAACTATTAAGTCTAACTTAACAAAGCACTGTAGTAATGAAAAAAAAAAATTTGAAGAAGAAAGTTGCCGTCTAAACAAGTATTCACTTGAAACCAATCCAAGGAATTATTCAAAGCCTAAAACATGTTCTATACATCAAGATATATCTTAGGGTTAAGGCTCATAATTGCCTTCGGTTTTTGGAGGATAATCCCTACAGAAAAATCTAAAAATTATGAAACCAGTTGGAAATGAAACTAGACTCCTAGGGGAGTTCATATTGATCTTACTCATGCAAAGATATGGTCGGAGTTGGGATTTATGAGCAAATCGTTCGGACTGTCCTGTTTAACTAAGATGAAGGCTTAATGCTGTAGTTGCCTTCAGTTTTGGGAGGATAAATCCCTATAGAAAAATCTAAAAATTATGAAACCAGTTGGAAATGAAACTAGACTCCTAGGGGAGTTCATATTGATCTTACTCAAGCAAAGATATGGTTGGGATTTATGAGCAAATCTTTCGGACTGTTCTGTTTATGAGTGTGTCATATGCATGCACTGAATTTAATTTAGTTTTAAAAATACCACGTGTATTCTATGAAAATATACATATTAATTTTATTTACCTTGTATTCGCTTAAAGCACCCCCGTCAGAGGCTTTGATCGGGTCCGTAGCTGCAACATGTAGCATCTCCAACTCGGGCAACCTTGTAGGTATCAGAGGAGAAACAGGGCTCACAGGGGAAACAGGGACCGCTCCGGAGGTCTCTGGGTGCACTGCCTCGCCTTTGTCAGCATTGAGGATGGTGGCTTTTAATGTATCATAGTCGGTTCCCATCTTACCACATAGAATCCCAACCATCATCTTCAAATGTGTCTGACATTCATCGAGTTGGGCAGTGGTTTTCTGAAGCTGTCGCTTAGTTAAATCAAGTTCATCTTTAAGCGACGGCCTTGTTTTCTGTGGGAAAACCTCTGTGATACGTGTCCTGGTAGAATGGCCGCGATAATGACCGGGGTGATCAGGCTTTCCCGTTGCAATGACAAGAATGTCATTCCTACCCTCTGCAACGGTTTCCCCTTGGGACTCGCGGGAATATAGATTTTCCTACACATATTGCCAAATATAGTAAATGTAAATAGATCAATTAAATATAAATAAATACACATATACACAGATTAATCATTTATGTATATAAATTTTAAATATAAAATTGATAACCATAATTATAAAATATAAATAAATACACATATATACAAATTAATCATTTATTTACTTTACAGTGATAACTAGATAATTATAATTGGGATATAAACATTTAATGACAACCAAATTATTAATTAGCATTTCATCATAGATATCTAGTAATAAATAATCAATTATAATAAACAGTATATACACAGAGACTTTAAATATTAAAAGAACTGAAACATAAGAAAATGTATGGTGCAAAACTTACAATTTCCATCCCTACACGCCCAGCCTCTGGCGTGAAGTATTCCCCTTTTTTGTTTGTGTGGGCCTGTTTCCAAAGTAGATGACGGCCTGGCTGTGAATAAGAACATTCGCCTTCTTCTTCGGACTGACCCTCCTCTGAAGGCTTCTTCCCGGATGCACTCACCGCCTCGTCGTGCAACTGCTTCTTCAGCAGTCGGTAGCCACCGCGAGATAAATTATGGTAGAAAGCATTTAAATTGGCATTATTTTGCGCTTTTCCACGAATTGCCTAGAGAGAAATATAATGAAAAATTATTATCCCTAAACTGAGCAATTTCAAATATCCAAAAAGAAGAAGGAAATCAATTTTAAAAAATATACCTGCCACTCTTCTGTCTCGCGGCTAGCCTTGAACTTAATCCATGTCTCCCTAGGGAGAAATTTATATTCCAAGCATGGGTCCTGACCCTTTTTGGCACCATGTACATATTTCCCTAAATAGGATTTCCAATCTTTCCACCGTTTACCGGCATAAGAAATCCACTTTGTTTCGAGTTCTTCGGTTGACTCGAAAACAAATAATGCCTACAGTGAAAATTAGAAGTAAAAATTTAGTGAGGAATTTGAGTTCATTTGTATGGAAGAAGAAACAAACAATGCATTATAATTAAAGAAAATACCCGTATTTCCATCCACACTCTTTTCTTGATCTCCTCGGGAACTTTGGGCCATGATTCATATTCCACTATGTCCACTTTGCTCCGGGCCGTATATGCCACAAAGGTAATCCACTTTGTATGATACTCTTTAGGCTCGAGCTCGGAATCAAAAGAAATGTTAAGAGTTTTCCCATTCTTTCGCATTTCCAATAGATCATTGCAATTTGTGGGCCCTCTACCTCTACTACATGTAGTAGAAGAACCATCTCCATTGCCATTACCCTCATCACTATGCTCCGTAGTGCTTTTTCTTTTTCGGGCCATTGAAAGTACCTTAAACTTCATGTACATAGAAAGAGAATTCAATATAACATATATGCAATCAAAGAAAAGCTTTAATGTCAAATACAAGAATGCTTGTAATGTGATAAAAAAAGGCAATGTACATTCGCAAAATTCACTCCTAAAAATACACAATTACCATTATCCAAATTAAACCAAATGAGGGCCAAAAAATAGTGGACTTATAAAGGGTACCATTGATAAAATACTTCACATTTCACAACCAACAACTAATGAGAACAATCATTCATTTCTACTACAAGAATAAAATTTCACAAAGTGGAATCAACAACAAAGCATTTTCCTCATTATCACTAACGGAGGAACACTAAATCGAATAAGAACCGAAATCAAACACCAATGTTCTAAAATTAATCAAGCAAAACCGAAATAAACATTTGAGTTTCTCATATTCATACACTAAACCCGAATTTCAAAGGGTACCTAATGGAACATTAATCAAAACCCTAGGTTCTCAACTTATGTATGACAAAACACTCAATTCAAAAACCAAACCAATGCAACAAACAATCAATAAATCCAAAAGCATTCCAATCATTCATCACAAGGATTAAAACCGAAATAAACCATAAATATCAACCCAAAAAATCCTAGTGCAATGGGAAGCATTTACAAAATGTAAGGTCACATTGCAAAAGTTTTAAAATGAAAGCATAGAAGGTGGAACCTTTTGGGTGAACTCCTACAAACAAGCCCGAAGTATATATAGGAGGGTGGAAATGGGGAGCCGAACAATCGGTGAAGCTTGGTCCAGCCGAACAATCGGTGAAGCTTGGGCAGCCGACGGGTTGATCGGAAGGTGAAGGAGCTCGCCGGCGAGGGAGAAGCGGCGAAGAAGCCGAACAGCCGCGGGAGAGAAGGTTCGGGAAACAGGGGAAATGAAGGGAGAGGAGGGGAAGAGAATGAGGGAGGAAAGGAAAAAGTAAAAATTTAAACTGATATTAATAACCGGGTCTCGGTTCAATGGCGGTTCAACCGCGAAACGCCGTTGAACCAACAATCAACTGCGGTTCTCGTGTGAACCGCCGTTGAAAGTACACTTTCAACGGCGGTTCAATGTTGAACCGCCGTTGAAAGTGTACTTCCAACGGCGGTTCACTAGTGAACCGCAGTGGATTCTACTTTCAACTGCGGTTCGTGTTTGAACCGCCGTTGAAAGTCCCCACTTTTTCTCGGTTTGTCTCCTCGTAAAAAATTGGAGCCAATTTCCGCGTGGGCATATTTTAATATTAATTTTTTTTTTCCATTTTCAAAAAACTAATCCCACAATTTTGTAAATATAATAATACATACCCAGATTTTGTATATTTATTAATTATGTACACATTCTCGACTTTTATGAACCCTTTTCATAATTCAAATTTCCATTGAACCATATATTTGAATTTAAATTTCCCGCGCGTGATGCTACACGTACAATAATTATAGGTCAAAGATAAAAATTAATAATTGTCGTAAATTTACATGTAAGAGACGATAAAGTAATAAGCTTCATTATGTTCCCTAAAATTCTACTTTTTCGACTTGGCGAACGGGATAAAAAAATCAAATCCACAAATGCATTAGGTACGTATAGTAATATAAAAATTAATTAATGTTAGTTAAGTGGCCGAAAAAAAAATTAAATAGATACTGGATTTCATTAATTTACATACATTATATATATATATATATATATATATAAACATCTTCCTCTTTTCTCCTTTCCTTTCTTGCACATCATCCAACTCTCTCCTCTCTGCTCTCGATCTCTTGTAAATTTCCACTACATAAATAAAATGTTTTCATTCGAAGAATTGAAGACTTGAAGACAACTTTTATAATTAAGTCTTATATATATATATATATATAACGTATTTTGAAAAAAATAGAGCTTTACGTGAAAACTCTGACGGGGAAGACCATCATCCTCGAGGTCGAATCTGCGACCCAATTCAGAATGTCAAGGCGAAAATCCAGGAAAAGGGTGGCGCTTCACTATCTATTTCAATCTTAAGCGTGACAGCGGTTAATTTATGAAAATTGGGAAAAAAAACTTAATAGGGAGTAGGGTTTAGGGTTTAGGGTTTAGAAAATGATATGAAAAATAGAAAATTCATGCGTAGCGCGGGAATTGGCTCCAAAACTATTTCTACGGCGGTTCAGTCGAGAACCCGCCGTAGAAAATACTTTCTACGGCGGTTCAAACATGAACCGCCGTAGAAAGTTTGATTTCTACGGCAGTTCAAGGTTGAACGGCCGTAGAAAAATAGTTTTTGGGTACGCATGGATTTTCTATTTTTTGTACCAAATTCAAAATACATTATATATATAAGAAGTAATTATAAAAGTTGTCTTAAAGTATTCAATTCTTAAAATGAAAATATTTTAGTTATGTATTGAAATTTACAAGAGATCGAGAGCAGAGAGGATCGATAGAGTTGATGATGTGCATCAAGAGGGGAAAGGAGAAAAGCGAAAGATGTTTATATATTTTATATATATATATATGTATAAACATATATATATGTTCATATATGTATATAAGGTAATGAAATCCAGTAAGTAGAAAACTTTTTTTGGGCCACTTAACTAATATTAAATAATTTTTATATTACTATACGTACTTAATGCATTTGTGGATTTGATTTTTTTATCCTGTTCGCCAAGTCGAAAAAGTAGAAATTTTAGGGAACATAATGAAGCTTATTATTTATCGTCTCTTACATGTAAATTTACGACAATTATTAATTTTTATATTTGACCTATAATTATTGTACGTGTAGTATCACGCGTGGGAAATTTAAATTCAAATATATGGTTCAATGGAAAATTTGAATTTAATTATGAAAAGGGTTCATAAAAGTCGGAATGTGTACATAATTAATAAATATACAAAATCTGGGTATGTATTATTATATTTACAAAATTGTGGGATTAGTTTTTTGAAAATGGAAAAAAAAATTAATATTAAAATATGCCCGCGCGGGAATTGGCTCCAATTTTTTACGAGGAGACTATCAACGCGGTTCGAGGTTGAACCGCCGTTGAAAATTAATCCACTGCGGTTCACGAGTGAACCGCCGTTGAAAGTCCACGTTCAACGGCGGTTCAAGGTGAACCGCCGTTGAAGTTCCACTTTCAACGGCGGTTCACTCGTGAACCGCAGTGGAACCGACGATTAAAGTTCAAATTTTTTGAACTTTCCTTTCCTCCCTCATTCTATTCCCCTCCTCTCCCCTTTTTTCCCCTGCATTTCCCCTGTTTCCCGAACCCACTGACAAGTAATTATATGAAGAGTTAAATATAAAATCAAAACAAAATGAACTACGTATAGCTTCCCCTGGAAATTTTACCAAAAGTACTACTCCTTGAAAAAAAAAATAATAATACGTGAAACATTTATTCATAAATGAAAAACAAGGAAATCAATTTGCCGGAAATTTGACAAAGTCTCCCCTATAAATGTAACGTACTCCCTGTCAAGGATATGCATATATACTTAAATACTTCACTAAAATTCCAACTATTTCGAATAATACGGAATTCAGTTTCAAATCACTTCAGACAAAATCTTCTCTGCTTGTTTTTGACCAAAACACAAGTGCATCATAAGATCAACACAGAAGCTTCACACAATTTCCAACAAGAACATATTCATTTATAAACAGTTCCGCATATGAAGTCCTTGGAAATTTTGTCCCTTGATTGCGCGGCTTCATCCGAGTTGTGACCTGTTTCAATCCCACATTACGAAGGATAAAAATAAATGTTGTATAAATTTATGTCCACCTCTTTTCATTAAAATCAAAAAAACATATACAAATACACACACACATACACACCCACGGGAATTGAAATTTAATAAAAACAAACAATATACCTGAAAATGATTCTTAACTTATTCTCTTTCTCTTATGGGACACTTGATCCTCGAACCATAATCCTTCGCTGTGGTCATCACGAAGTATGTATTTATCAAGTTCCCTATCTTCCTCATCTGCTCTCTCGGTTCAGGTAACCCACTAGAGAAAGGGCCAGCCTCATGAAGCCCTTCTTCTGTATCAATCCCTTCCACTCCGTGATGTTGTTTACCATGAAGAACAAGACCAATGTTCGTCGCAAGGATCGGTGATATAAAAACTTGTTTCGCCTGCGATGCAAGTATAAATGGTTCCCCCTTGAAACCCTCCCGATTAAGGTTCACCAAGGTAAAACCCAATGGATCATCAGTTCGAACCCCACTATTGTTATCAACCCATTTGCAGCGAAATACAGCTACTTTGAAACAAACATAGTCAAGCTCCCAAATATCTTCGATCACCCCGTAATAAGCCATGCTTGCATACAATGGATTTTTATCCTTCCTGCTAGAAACATGCAAAGCCTCTGAGATTAATGTAACACCACTGTTTTGTGCCGTACTCTTCTCATCTTGTCTCTTAGTAGCAAATGAATATCCATTTATGTCATAGCATGAAAATGCTCGTACCGCAGGGCTGGGCCTAAACGCCAACCATTTCAATGTCTCCGAAACGTCTTTGCCCAGGACAGCATTACCAAACCAATAGACAAATGTCCGAATATGTTCATTGAGCACACGTTGATCCGTCCAAGCAGGATAAGACGTTCTTATTGAACGGATATGGTCTGTCACATAGGGCGCAACTTCTTCAGAATTGCGCAGAATGTAGAGATGCGCCTTCATCAATTCAACATTAGACGGCAAAAATATTTTTCCTCCCCTTGTGCCCATACCTGTAATCCTCCCATCGTGCCGATTCTTAGATATTCCAATGGATGCGGTCTCGGCCAAGTATTCAGTGCAAAACTCAATTACCTCCTCAGCTATATAACCTTCAACAATACTAGCATCAGGACGACAACGATTCTTAACATACCCCTTAAATATTTTCATATATCGCTCGAATGGGTACATCCATCTCAAATGAACAGGCCCGCAGATTTTTATCTCTCTAACCAAATGAATCACACCAAATGCACCATAATATCAAAGAAGGCGGGTGGAAAATACATTTCTAATTGACAAAGGACAACAGTTATTTCATCTTGTAACTGATCAAGTCTTTCGCGCGCGATAACCTTGCTACATATAGCATTGAAGAAGAAACAAAGTCTTGTTATACTGGACTTAACATGCTTGGGCAATATCGAGCGAATAGCTACAGGCAACAATTGTTGCATTAAGGCATGGCAATCATGAGACTTCAAACCAACCAGTTTAAATCTTTCAAGGAAACAAGTCTGCTTACATTTGAAGAATATCGGATGGAACTTTGATGCTACGCAAACTTGAACACAGTTGTTTTTTCTCTTTTCTGGACAAAGTGTGACAGGCTGGGGGTAGATATGTGCGTTGTCCTCGAGCTACCGGTGCTAAATTTGCTCTTATGTTCATATCAACCATATCAAGTCTCGCGTTATAACCATCCTTAGTTTTACCAGGGATGTTCAAGAGCGTACCTAACAGGCTTTCGCAAATATTTTTCTCAATATGCATAACATCGAGACAATGTCTGACATCCAAGTTCTCCCAGTATGGAAGTTCAAAAATATGGATTTTTTCTTCCCACAACCTGTATCATTATTGCTGGACTCCGAAGTTTTACCAAACTCCACATTAATGTCCGTCACACGAGCTTTCACCTCTGGCCCGCTCAAGGGTTCTGGAGCTTTTCTGAACTCTTGGAATCCATTGAATGCTCTTTTCATACGGCGATACGGATGAGTCTCGGGAAGAAATCTGCGATGCCCAAGGTATACTGTGTCTTCCTCCCATGTGCAAGCTGACAAAAATCTGTACTTTGCTCACATATTGGACATGCTTTATGCCCTTTAACAGAGTACCCACCCACAAGTTTCCATAAGCAGGAAAATCATTAATGGTACAGAACAACATGGCACGTAATGTGAACATTTCTTCACGGTAGGCATCAAACACAGGTGCGCCTTCATCCCATAACTTTTTCAAGTCTTCAATAAGAGGAGCAAGATACACATCGATGTCATTTCCTGGTTGCCGTGGGCCTGAAATCATTAGAGACATAAGTATGTACTTGCGCTTCATACACAAGTAAGGCGGCAAATTGTAAATAACCAACATCACCGGCCATGAGCTATGTGTGCTACTCAGACTGCCAAACGGGTTCATTCCATCAGTACACAGACCAAGCCTCAAATTTCTGGCTTCTCCCCCGAAAGAAGGATACATTGAATCAATCTTTTTCCACTGATCTGAGTCTGATGTATGCATTATCACCTTGTCATCATCACTGGAATACACCGATCTGAATGCCATGTCATTAGTTTTGCATCTTTTTCATTAGCGAACAACCGTTTAAATCTCGGTATTATAGGAAGATACCACAGAACCTTAGCCGGCGACCCCTTCTTTTGCGCATCAGAACTGTCTTCAACCTCATCACACAGCTGCTTGTTTTTGTATCGTGGAGTTTTACACTTAGGACAAAGCAATAAATCCTTATACTCATTCCTGTAGAGGACGCAATCATTTGGGCAAGCGTGGATCTTCTTATACTCCATACCCATTGGACACAACATTTTTTTCGCCTCGTAAATTCGATCTGGAAGTTCATTATCTTCTGGGAGCATATCTTTCAATACCCTCAATAAGGCTGTAAAACTAGTATCTGACCACCCATTTGCCGCTTTCAAATTAAACAACTTCAAAACACTAGACAATCGTGTATATTTAGTGCAACCCTTGTATAGAGGCTTCTCATTGTCACCCAAAATGGAAGCAAGAACTTCCGGTTTATCAGCAAAATCCTCGGCCACATCCTCAATCATGGCATCTAATCGATCTCTAGTAATCGCATCATCTCCTTTTGCTTGAGATTTTCTTTGCTCAGGTAAACCATCAATACTTTCACCATGCCAAATCCACAGTTTATAAGAAGGATCAAATCCGTGCCGATATAAATGGAATCTTATTGTATCTGAGTTATCAAACCGCGCACCATTTTTACAAGCTTTGCACGGATAATGGACGTACTTTGTATTCTTATAAGCGAATTGAATGAAATTCTCAACTTCTCTCGCATAAGAATCGGAGGTCCGATCACCACACAACAAGATATTTCGATCCATGTGTAACTAACACCTTGAAATAATTAAAAATACCAAATAATAATTCAACAAACAATGTACAAAGTATCAAGTTGCATGCTTGTCTTAGCACATGTCATAATACTTATGTTACTCATATAATCAAAACTACTATAATACCTCAATGAAAAAATAATGCAAACAACAACACATGCGCAATAGACATAATCAAATGAAGAAGAAACTCTAAGTTTTTCATTTATGCATTTCGTCAAACACATGAAATGCATAAAAATAATACACATCCTAAGTAGTGCTAATTATATGAACATCATCCCATTAAAAATCAAACACTATAAATCAAATCACATCACCAAGAAACTACATAGTATAACTAAATAGGGTTCCACAATACTAAGGTTCACCATATACATGGAATATATGCAACTTTAATTTTCAGCCATCTACCATAAATAAAAATAAATTCTATAGGATGACATATCTAAAGTACAAGCATAAGCAATTACTGAGAAATTTTAGAAGTTTCTAACCTTTAGGTCGTAAATTTTAGCTCCAAATGACGATTCTTTACGTTCAACGTGCAAAACCGTAGTAGAAATTTGGAGAAGAACACTTTCGGCCTCAATATGGAAATACACGTTGTTATTTAGGTTTTAATACGTCAATACAACGGCGGAGAAAAAAAC